>JAQFZP010000034.1:0-85868 GCA_034695745.1 Geophilus truncorum | reverse complement strand
AAGAAGTTTAAAAGATATCGCATGCATAGGTCCAGCTCTGGTAGATTAGTAGATGTGAACAAAAAATGAAAAAGTGATCAAATGGTAAGTGTATAGTCTTGCCATTTGGTCACTTCTGAGCAAAGTTTTCAACTCCCTATAGCCTTACTATTTGAACATCTGAGAGCCAATTTTTAAACTTTCTCAATCACTTCTGTTTACAGTAGAAAAGCTAGTTCTTGGTGCAAGGAGTTTAACATATCGCTTGCATACTGTAGGTCCAGTTCTGATAGATTAGTAAATATGAGCCAAAAATGAAAACAAATGGTAAGTGTATAGCCTTACCATTTGAACATCTGAGAGCTAATTTTTAAAGTTTCAAAGTTCGAAGTTTAAAGTTTGACCAATGTATGATTTTTGGCATTCGATGCACCGAATGCCAAAAATCATACATTGGTTAAACTTTGAGAGAACTGCTCACACGCATCAACGAACATCACGCAGCCCTCAACAACCACAACAAAGTCTCGGCTGCCGCAAGTCATTCACACGAAACGACATTCGATGGATTGGAACAATCCGGTCATACACGCACAACATGTGCATGTACAGGGGCACCTTTTTCTCGAATCTCTTGCCATTTCGAGGAACCCCCACCCTATTAACGCTGATTTATTGATACCGATCCCAGTACAGTATAAGCCTTTGCTGGATCTTCGAAAAAGTCAAAAAAGTTGATAACATTGGGGGAACGTCACAATATTACACAAGAGCTGATTGTACAGGTCTTACCCATCGCGTTCCAGAAGAAGTTCACAAACCGAGTGGACGAAACGTCGAACAAGCTCCATGAAGTAAGGAGAATTAAATCATTTGATGGTAAAAAGTAACTTTAATTATATAACACAGGTAAGTGTATAGCCTTACCATTTGAACATCTTGGAGCCAATTTTTCAACTTTCTCAAATATTTCTGTTTCAAGTGGAATGTCTATGGATTTGAAGGGTGGGAGTTCAATTATGTAAACAATCTTTCTTAATTATCAAACTGTTTAGTTAAATATCATTTATTTCTTCTTTATTTTTATTTGCTTTTTAAACTTTGCACAACATGTCATAAAATGAGTATTTCTCATTAGGTTGTTCAACCCCATCTGTTGATGACCTACCATTTACATTTAAGTAGATGGCACTTAATTCCATCAATTAATATAAATTATCACTGGGTAAATATTGTTATCAGTAAACATTTTTTGTAATTGAAGTCGATAATAGTTAAAAATTATCATTTTTATCAATAGATGGCGCTGACAGTTATATTCAACTATTACATAACAATATATCAAAATATACCAAACAGCATTAAACTTCTGCTAATTATAAATTACAATTGTGATAAATAAAATTATTAATCTCATAAAACATTACAATTAAATCGCCGGATCTCTTGCTCTCTGCATGAGAGTTGCAATTGTCTTCACTTTTCTCCTGAATGCAGGTGAAGTCCACTTGGTGTTTTTATTAGCTATTGGTTGTTGATCAGTAAACTGTTGGTCACCTTCATCCCAATCATTGGTTTCAGTTTGGATTTCCATTTTTTGAACAATCAGTCTGACCAAATTGTAAACGTTGTCCAAAGAAGTTGTCATTTGCTTCATTCTAGTAAAAAACAATATCAAATAGTTACTAACTAATGATAAGAACAGTGTTGAAAATACAAATTATTAAAATTAAGTGCTCTATTAGCAATAATTAGTTAGATAGACTACTATTAACTTAGAAATAGATTTTTCAACTCGGAATAACAACAAATGCCACACTAACTTTTGTCTCTGTTTATAAACCTCTTCATACACAAAATCATCTTGTTGGCCTACTTCTGAATACTCCTGTAACTTCTCAGAAGAACTGGTATAAACACTTCCAAACCATTTGTGCATTAATGGCATCAACTAAAATATTGAATAAAAACAAGAATAGATAAGAATAATGTTAAATTGTACTTATTCCAATACCACCATTAATGTTATAATTGTATTTTCACCAAAGATTAAAAAAACTAGTTGATGCATTATCACCAAAGTTAATCTTAATAATCCCATATTGGGTGAAATGTGACTCGTGTTAACAAAAGGTATTAAAAATATTATCAAAAAAATGCTTAAAAATCAAAATGTATTTTTTTGAATATCTAAATAAAGTAATTATGATGATCAAACTGTTAATTTAAAGTTTTAAAGTTAACTTTAAATTATAAAAGTCAAATTCGACTCAACGCAGGTATTAATGCATAAAACTAATAAGTACTTTAAAACATTGTTTGAGGCTTTCTTTACTGAATTGCTATGGCAACTGCCTTTTTGACTCAAAGCATTCTGGGAATATGCAATTTCACCATACTCATTTAGACTGAGCACGCACACATTGCTAGGTCATTGCTTTTTAGACTCAGAAATCTGAAGATTAATGCAATAAATTATCACCAGATGTCTGCAGTCTGCAGCAGGCAATATAAGGGTAAAACATGGCAGTATTAAATAAGTACTACTGTGCTCAAGCCACAGTTTCTTATTGCCACTTACTAACACGAAATTATACTTACAAAAGTAGTAAACGTCTTATTCTTATCTGAATTTGGGTACTCAATTACTTCAGTCTTGTCCACTCTTTCTAATAAGACCAATGGGAGCTTTTTTTCCAGTTCAGTGTGCAACTCAACCTGCATTGCCAATCTCTTCAAGTAGGCATTTCTTCTCACACTGTCAATGTCCCCAACTGCCAAACCAATCTGTAAATAGATAGATATTGTTTATAAAAGTTTTACTCACAGGGAAAAAAGAAAGTTGTATCTTTACCAAGAGGTTGACCAACAGAATAGGCATTGAAATGAGAAAAAGAAAGAGAAACCCAAAAGAAAAATATGGATATGGTAGACTTGTAGTGACAGATGTGTGATTACTCAAGAAATAAGGTTGAATGAATGTTGCCAGAATGTCAAATTCGCCCAGCATCATGGAAAATACTCGAAATAATGAAATTGGAAAGTTGGAAAAACCAAGATGGTTACCCTAGAGAATGCATTTCTTTGTGTAAGGTGAAACATTAGGGTTATAATTTGTACTTCTTACCCTTGATAAGAGAATATAGAAAGCCAAAGCAAAAGCTATGAACAAAATGGAGAAGATCAGAAGGGCTTTGACCAGTGTTTTCAATATTTCAAGAAACATCACAACGTAAATGCCAATTCGGTCAAATCTGGAAATAAAAGTGAGTCATTATGCCTGATGCTATTTGTCACTAAAACGTTCCACTGGCAAGCATAACCTCTGTGTCCAAAAAATGTTAAGTTTTAGAAAATGGAATGGTCAAAATCTGCAAAGGGTAACGTCTTAATCAAGAAGAGCATGAACTAAGATGGCAGCGCTCACATTGCTTGCCATTTTATGAATTTATAAATTAAATGGGTGAAAGTAGTTCACTACACACTTAAAGTTGTAGTCCATCATTGGCTACAGCAAAAAGCGTCTCATAAAATTAAAGTTGTAATCCATCATTGGCTACAGCAAAAAGCGTCTCATAAAATTTTAACCCTCGGTGTAGCAGGCCGAGTCAAATTGGCTCATGCCACTTATAAAAAAAAAAAAATTAAATGTCCTTTTGATTTGTTCGAAATTTCTTGACTTTTTCTTTGAAACATTGGAAAAAAATGCCAAAATAAAAAGACTAATAACGATTACAGTTAAATAGTTATTTACGTTGAAAGCGCTTGAGAGGTGTGAAAATACCTATAACAAAAGCTGCCCCTTAAAGCCTGCAATGCTTTGTCTAAAAACTCGCATCAGGTTTTATGTCTACCAAAAAACATTGTGACTCTACAAATGGTCATAGTCATTTTTATTTATCAAAATTGAGTTTTTCATTTGTTAATAACATTCTAATAGAATTATATCTAGGGATGGCCATTAGAATGTTTGCTTCAGATTTCTACCAAACTGTGAACTGTGAACCTAATGCATGAAAATTTAGCGCATGTGCAGAAATGACTTGGCTTGGGTGCAATCCTCAGTTCTCTGAGGGTTAAAGTGCAAAAAAATTGCAAGGGCTATAACTTTTATTATTATTTTTTATAGCAAAATTGGCCAGAAGATAGTACATAAGAATATAAACAAATTCAACAAGAAAAAAAGTTTTATTAACAAGTAAAAAAAAGTCCTATTTATGTTGTGTGCTGTGTAAATTTTTACACATGGTTGGTAATGAAAGGGTTGCACCCAATAACTTCACACATAAAACAGAATTTTCTTTAGAGGTGCAGCTCAATAAGAAGCTGCTACTAAAGTTACTTTGCAGGTGACTTTATTCTGAACATGAAAGTAAACTGCAGCTCTCGTATATGTTTCCATAAATTGAACACAAGGTTTACCCATTGCCAAGTGGAAATTGAACAAAATACACAACATCTACTCTTACCTTTGTAAGTAAAGAAGAAAATTGAACCAAGCCAAAAACACAGCAACAGCTGAACAAGCCAATTCATCTTGATACAATACCCCAGTAAACACAGGATACACCATAACTGCAGATGTGATATACAAACACCATTCAAACAGATTTATAGGATTCATCAGGTATTTCATTCTTTGTTGGTAAAACTGAACAATCTCTTTAACAATATTTATAATGACAAAAGTCATTATGATTGTTGCATTCAGGTAAAATGTAGCTGAACCTGGCATCTGTAAAGTATGCTGAAGACATAATAAAGATAAACAAAATATAATGTTTAATATGTGCCATCTTACTGCTTTGGGGAAATATCCATAATCTTTTATGATGGGATTCTCATGTGATAAGTTATAGTACACTTTTGAGGATTCTTCAGTTACAACATCCATTAACAAAGCAGCAAATAATGTAAGGAGTACCATGAAGACAACATAGAATATAAGATTAGCCATGTGAAAATACATCCCATAAGCTTTCCTGAAGAAGAAGGATTGTGGGTAAAAGGCCATTCTTAAATTTATTATAGTATTTTATAAAATTATAAAATTACCATTTCATCTGAATGTATTTCTGACAAACTGGATGACAAAGTAATTCTAGACGTTTGAACTGAACCATTGTCTGAAAAGTGTGAAAGTAGTGTAAAGTTAGTGTAAATTAAAGATTACTTTAATTTTCTTACATTCATGGCTGGTAAACATGTTGGCCTGAAATGCTTTAGTTTTGACTCCATTTGTTTGGACATCTGTCTTGAAAACTGAAGATACTTGAAACTGTATTTTATCTATGAAAGAAAACAGTTGTAAATCCTATAATTTATATTTTGAAAAAAAAACTTACGAAATAGTCTTCGCTATCCTGATTTAAATGAGACTTTATAATACAACGATCCAGTACAGCCTGTAAAAATAAATTTAACTTAAAAACTTAGAAATCAACTAAATTAGTTTATTATTAAAATTGAATTTATTCAACCTAAATATTAATTGAGGTTAATAAAATTGTGATATGGTATTATGTGTAAAGCATTGAACTGATAATTGAATGAGTGCCATCTTGTGGCAATTATTTCAACATCTATAATAATTTCATGAGCAATGTCATTCTAAATAATATTTACTTATTTCTGACATTAACATATAATTGTAATATTTCCATATTTTGATAAAAGTGTGAAACTGCTCAAAATTATATTTTAGTTGTGGAAATGACCATATTGGCGCTGCTTTATGCATCAAACATGAAAGCAGCCAAAATACCTACCACATAAACTTCAGGCATCAATGCAATAAGTGCCTGGATCACACCTTCGGCCTTTTCGCAGTTCATCCGTAATATCTCATATCCCCTTGTCTCATGAGTAGCCATTGCCATTGCAGCTTCACTGTGCTTATAAATCAATATCAAATCCATTGCTGTCTGATGTCTGTTATTATGCTGAATCTTGCAGTTCAAATTCAGCAACAATGTTATTGCACTGACTCGATTCTCTAATGCTGCCATGTGCAATGCTGTGTTCTAAATATTGAATAAAGCAATAAAAATTAGTATTCCACTCAGTTTGAAAAAATATCAAATTTAGATTAGTCAATCATATTTGCCCCATCTTTGTCCTCCTGGTCAAGCATAACTGCATGAATTGTTAAAATCAACTGCATTGTTTCTGTGTAACCGTTGAGGCTGGCTAAATGAAGTGGTGTTCTTCCTTGATGATCTCTAATTATTAATTAAAGAAGAAGTTAATATCATCTCAGTATTTTCAAATATGAATAGACTAGTGACCATATGTTACAAAATTAACTCTGAACCTATGGTTCCAAAAGTCAATTTTTTCCACAGGCACCTAACCTTTGCAATAAAGCGCCTTTGGACAGTAATAATTTGACCACTTTCTTGTGGCCATTTTCTGCAGCTATGTGCAGAGAAGTTCTACCGGTGCTGTCAACTTCGTTGATTATTGCCGGTCCCATAGTGCCATTGATTAATTTATTCACCGTGTTGTATCTTCCATAACTGACATAAGAAATAGAAATTGCCAAGTGCATTATAATCTGTTCTGTAATTTATACTGGGAAATAAATGGAAAACCCAAAACTGACACAGGCATTTAGACAAATAATTATTGGCTAGAAAAATAAGGGTGCATTTTATATCCACATGGATGCTGCTTGGTCTTAGGCCTTGCCAATCAGCAATAAACAAAAAACTGTTTACAATAGGTGCATCAACTAAAATTAATTTTAAAGTAAAATTATACAATGCAAAAAAACTTTACTTTGTGAGAATCATGCAATTCATTCGAAATCGATTTGAATCGATTCCTAGCACCATAATTGAACAGAAATTAAACAAATTTCAGTGATGCAAACACTATTGTTCTTTACAGCGACGCTATTACTACTAGCAGCTTCCAGTAAATATGTAAAATTATATTTTGGTTCCAGAATTGGCCAAATTGGCGCTGCAACCTGCTTGACTTGGAGTCATATGTAAGATAAGTCGAAGCAAAGGATCTTATTGTTCTACTGATTCTTTCCCATTTTTACTAATTCTTGATTTTAGATATGAAACATTGTTAAACACTTTGTTATGGTTCCCCCTTTAAAAATACATGATTGCAAATGATCTTAACTTGGCTGCAAAATGAAGAGGTGACTCATTAAGGTTGTTCTTCGGATTAACGATTGCACCTAAACGAAGCAAGGATTCTGTACTTTTTAACTTTCCTCCTCTTGATGCGTAGTGCAATGGAGTACAGCCAAGACCATCTTTTTCATCAAGTAGCTGGATTAAGTTGATCTTAAAGTTAAAAAAACAAATTATTGTCACTTGAAACTTGAACCTTGATTGACCCCATAAGAAAGTTCCTTTTGCTTAAAGTCCTTTATAAAGATTTAGAAAAACGACCATACTTTTTCCAGCTTTGTTGAAAATGATTCCATACTGCCTCCATTCATGACGACATAATGCAGTAAATTTCGACCAGAAGAGTCGCGAACGTTTATATTAGCTCCAGCATTTAGTAAAGTGTGAACTGCATTCCAAGCACTCCTGGATGCTGCAAGAAGTAATGGTGATCTTTGGTCATTGTCCATTGCATTTATGTCAGCACCCTAAAAAAAAAAAAAAAAGATGGTTTCTTGAACTATCTACATTGAAAATTAAATTATGGAATTTACTGCCATAGGCTTAACATTATGTGCAGCAATGATATCTATGGGGAGTTTGATGCAGTTAATGATGCAATGCAAGTTGAATGTTTACCAAAATATATTTTTATGCTTTAATTCTGTTTGTGAGAAAAATAATTGGAAGTAAAATAAATCTCCTCTTGTTTTTGCCAGTTCCAATTATCCAGCACCATCTGTTGTCAGCTGTTGCAATCTGGGGACAAGGTCAAGTTTGTTTTGCACATAAAAATTGGAAATTTTAAAATAAATTTTAATTAAACTATGCATTTTTTCTAAGACTTTTCACATGCAACAATAACTTTTTATTTTGCAGTACAAATTTTCAATTGAAAATATTGTTTTTGTGGGAAATAACTTTGTCAACATTGGAACAACAACTTTATCTCTATAGCAGCAACAATTTTGTATGAGTTATTTGCTTAGAACAAGACTTTTTGAATCTTTTATTTATCAATAGACTAGACTTACCTCTTTCAGAAGATATTCGACAACATTGGTATGATCAAACAAAGCAGCATAATGCAGTGGCATCATTTTTTGTGCATCAATCATGTTTAAGCATTCTTCCTTATCCTCAGGCTGCATTGAAAACATGAGTGATATAATCTCCAATTGTCCCATTGAACATGCAAGATGAAGTGCAGTGGACATCTCCGATTGCTGGGTAATCATCCGGGCTCCGCTTTCCAAACATAGCAGCACGCACTTCAACAATACCACCATAATTTCTCTCTTTCTGAATAATGCAACTAAAAACATCTTACCTTAAGATTGCCACTATGAATTGCAGAATGCAATGATATTTTCCCCTCTTTGTCTACATAAGCCATCATCTCCTGCCTTGGATGACCCATGGTTTCACCTGTTGAGAGTTGAAACAAAAATGACAAATGCTGAATCCTGCCAATTAAACTCTTTGGTCAAGGTTATTTTGTGTGGTAACTAATGTTTTTTTCTGTCCAGTTGTCAGGGGTATTCAATGTGCATCCATTTGCAATTGGATGCAATGTTGCAGAAATATTTGAAATGATTGGAAGACTTCTTTAATGGAAAGTTTTAACTCACCCCAATGAATCATTAACTTCAAAGTTTCAGCTGCAGCATTTCTGGAGGCTTCGTGGAGCGGTGTGTAACCATTGTCACATGGCATGTTGAGGCAAAATGTCTTTGTCACTGCTGACTGAAATGGAAAATTTAGAATAAATAAAAGTTGGAAATAATTGGACATGGGAAAAACAACAGGGGATTTGTTCTACTTCCAAATAGAATTTGGGATTTTATGCAAAATAAGTTAAGTTTTATGTGCATAAGAAAATAAATATGTTGTAGTGCCATCTATTGTTTAAAGTTGTAATTATTTGTATCTTTGATTTTAACAACATTAAAGGTCAAGTAAACATTTTCTTGAGTTGTGTCGTAGTATGGTAAAAGTGCATTATAAAGCGCCATTTACATCAATGCAACACTCGAAGCAAATTATTTGCACCACTTTGTAAACATTGTCGCAAACTTCATGCAACAATATGCCACAATATGTTATTGAAATTTTTCAACTTATGATTTTGATTGAAAAAGGTTTCACAAGAAAGTTTGCGCAAACATCGATGTACTATAAACACAAATTTACGTCAATGTAAATAAATCCTTAAGTCTTGTTTACATTGATGCAAAGCAACGCGTGATGCAAATTATTGCATTTTATTTATGCTGGATGATCGTTTGTGAGTGGTCGACGACCACGCAAAGGGAAATCACAATTGAAAGATTTGATTGTTTTCGCGAAGATTTGCATGGAATTTGCGTCGATGTTAACGCAAATTCGCATCAATGTAAACAAAAGCGAAATATTGTAATTCAGTTTTTTCTCTATGCTCTAGGGAATTTTATCATTAAAATTTCACTATTTCTTCATTTGTAATGATTTCTTGAAAATTGAGAAAAAAAAATTGCATTATTTCATTATCGTGAATGCGAAATGCGCAAACTGCCCTACGCATTTTTTAAATTCATGTATTTTTGTTTTAAACATGACAATTTATGCATTTTTCTTTTTGTGTCATAAACTTTTATCAATGCAATAATTGTTTGGAATGAATAATTAACAACATAAATTACCAGCAGTTTGGCGCATTCGTGATGATTATGGATTGCAGCCAAGTGGAAACACGTACGGCCATTTTCACCTGGTATTGTTGGATCAAAATGATCGGCACCATTTTCGATCATCGTCTGAATTAATAAATTTAAAAAAAATAAAATTGACTTCCTCTTGCCAAAGTTTAACCCTTTGATTACAGGCTATGCAGACAAGTTGTCCCCAGACACAAATATACATAGAAATTATTTTTTAAGAGATTTTTTTTTCCTTTTGGACATTGTAGTTATATTAAAAACATTATTAGTACCTAATAAAGTTTCCAGTTAACATTTAACATCATTGGAATATAGAAGAGATATAGACAAAACAGAACTCTGTATCTCCTGAATATTGTTTATATACCATTTTCGTATTTAAAAAAAATGGACATGGACACTTTTTTTGTAAAAATATTAACCTAAATTTATTACATTAAAATAATGTCAGTGCAATGCAGTAAAATTTGTTTTACGTAAAATTAATTTTGTCAATCTAAAAGCTGTATGTATTCGATCTAATACCGGTACGAAAGAAAGAATAGAAGGTATGAGTAGGTGATGATATTGTTTTAGTTTCTCCCCAAAAAAGAACAGAGGTGTGTAGGATTGGGTAGGATCAGGTGAAAAAAGGTGTCTGGATTAGTCTAATTATACCCCCTCTATTGGCAAATGGTGGGAAATGATTTTTTAGCTCTCAATGGCCCTTCAGCCAGTTTTGTGGATAACTTGTGCTTTCGTGCCTGTAATCGATTTAGGGTTGTGGCAGCCCGTAATCGAAAGGTTAATAAAAATTACAAATTAGTTGATTGAAAAGTTATTGCGGCTGTTAAAAGTTTTCGACACTAATGATATTAATAAATTACTATAATTGACTATAACTTAATTACCCGAATAGCTGAGAGTTTATTTTGTGCCACTGCAGTGTGTAGCGGTGTGTTTCCAACATTATTCTTGATGCTGAGATCTGCACCGTGATCCAGAAGGAATTTAATGGCTTCCAAAGCACTTCTACTGACCGCCAGGTGTAAAGGAGTGTCACCATTTTCATCTCTCATGTTTACACTTGGATTTCCTAAAATAAATATTTTTGAGTGTTATATATTATACAGTTATGGAAGTATAAGGAAAAATAATAAGTGTAACGTTTTAGCACTAAATCTTTTAAAAAATTAGAAGTTACCGGTAATTAACTATTAGTTAATTAACTACCCTAATTAACTATTTAGTTAATTTGAAATATAAGTTATCGTGTTGGTGTGTACAAAATAACTGATGTTGTGGTGTGTGGTAACTGTACAAGTAGTCATGTATTGACAGCTTACAGCACTACCGTATCTTAAAAGTGGATTTAATTATTAAAAATTCTTGACTTATTTTTAGTTAAACCGCTATTCTTTAGAAATTTGAAGAATTTAATATAAAATTTACATAATTTCAATATCAAATTCACAGAGTTTTAATATCAAATTCACAGAATTTTAATATCAAATTTAAAGAATTTTAATATAATTTTACAGATACCGGTACTGCAAAATTCATAAAATATTTTTGTTTTGCTTTATTTTTTCATATGACAGTTTCTAAAATTATAAATTACTTGAGATTAAATAGTCAGAATTAAATAAAAATAAAATTTATGCCATTTACACACGAGTGTCTAATTAGTGGTGTTTTCCAAAACAAGGTTCCCAATTATTTGCACAGTCATTTAACTTACTTGTCAGTGATAAGACCCAACATCTACTTTGCGTCACAATTTGCGTCATTTTTGGTCACCATATAAATATTTGCAGACATTTTGCAACCAGTCCTTTTGCGCATGCTCAAAAGCAGTGGGATAAATAGTTACATTTCTTTACTACTGGTTGTTAGCATCTCGAGGGACTCTTAGTCCCAGTGGTATGCAAGTGTCTCTTATCGAAATTTTTATGATTTTAACATGTCATGTACTGTAAATGCAGTTAGAAATTCAAGGACTTTGCAATTAATATCTAAATTATATGTCAAATTCAGTTAGTTATGAAATGATGAAAGGAACTAGATGTTAGCAATATCTAATGAGATGCCAAACTTAATTTGACCTTGATTTTGACTGCTAAAAGGTTTAATCGTATAAAAGCATATTGAATAAATTATATCGTACTGGTATGGTACTTAAAAGTTTTTTTTCTCTGCAATATTTGTATAACTAATACACATTTATTCATAGTTGCAAATGAATATATAGCGTATAAAATCTTTCAAATTTCAAAACTTTGTAGTTTAAGTTCCAATTGAAAATGCAAATTGAAAATTCTCACAGGATAGATTTGCATAATCCATTTATAATTCTGAATAACAAGTTTTATTTTATGATGTTGTTAGTTTATTGTTATGTAATGTAATGATGGCTTTGCAAGTTATAATGGACATTTTTAATTAGCCACATACAAATGTTTTGCATTATAAATTTTTATAGTTTGTGAAATGTATTTAAAAGATTTACTTAAAATATACCAAAAATTGGATGTTTTTAAATATACCACATTTTAGAAAACACTTACGGTATTCAATATACATTACCGTAACGTATCATACGTTAAGAGATCTGGCGAAAATAAAACGCATGACAAGGAGTTAGATTTATATTGTATTAAAACATTAGAGAATTTTCTTGACCTTGAAACAAGATCAAAGGTCAACTATGACCACCATTGAATTCCCAAACCAACTTCACCAACCAATCTATTATCAAATTTTACAATTTTTTTTCAACCTTAAATTCTTCTATAATTTTCATTCTAAATCTCACCACAGGTCATCTCTTAAGAGAACTACTAATGGTCACACAACAATTACTGCCCAGAGGTTACAAATTAACACGCAAATTTTTTAGGATAAAATTATCAAGACATTTCACTTGGGAAATTAACAACATCATTACATCTGTGAAAACAAATAATCCCAAATCTAATCATTCACTCGAGATAAAACTAAAATCATGTTCCCAAATTAAATGGACATACGGCAACTCCAATGGGACATCGAACACATTAATTATCGATTACAGTGTTACACGTGTCTTTCACGTCAAAATCAGTGGTCGTTGCAACATTGTTGATGTTAACTCAGTTATGCACTTTGACATTGAATTATTACCTTGAACAAGTGCGCGCAAAGTGATCATGCGGTTTGTGGAAGCGGCGTGATGGATCGGAGTTCGTTCCATGTTGTCACGACATTGACCTAGTGATGGGTTTACTCGCAATAACTTTTCAAGTTCAAGGTCGTTCTCGTTTTTAGTCAACTGGAGGAAAAAAATTGGTTTTTAATTAATATTTTCAAGAATGTGATGATGAATACAAGTTTATTAGATATTTTTTATTTATAAAATAAACATCAAATTATTTTATTGTTTATTTGATTTTTGGTGAATTTTTTTTATTTTAGCTTAGGGGTCAACGAAATAAAAGAATTGACAGAATGAATTTTATATTTGCTTTCCTGCAGTGATTTGTGTAATGCAGAAAAACAAAGATGAGGGAATGTGGGGTTGATGAAATGGTTGGCATGTTTTTTTTATAAAGATTGAATAGGGTGTAATGTCTAAAAAGTTATTTTGAAAATGGTTCTAGAGTAATTAGACCATGTTCTACAAGTTTCTAATTGACATTTTTTGCGTATCTTTTACGGTTAAAAAGTTAGAGCATGATTTTTAATGTACAATCGCGGTCACAAAAGATGTTCATTCCTTTTTTCACTGGGCTAATTGAACAGTTGGCTATCAGGAGATTGGAAACTAGAATACCATCTAAAAATCTAGATTAACATATTTTTACTTGACAATTGTCATGCATCTTTAACAGTTACAAAGTTATGGCAAACTTTAAAATATAAAAAGTTAAAAAGTTAAAAAGTTTAGAATTTTTAATTATGAAATAATTATTATCCTCTAATTTCACAAATTTGATGATATAAAATTTTTTAAAGTAATTGTTTAGACTAATTTGATCCCGCTCTACAACTTTCTAACAACTTTCTGACAATTTTCGTGCAGCCGTAACGGTTAAAATGTTAGAGCAATATTTTAAATGTAAACAGTAATTAAAATTAAACTTTTTTATCATAAAATACCACAAATTCTACGCTATAAAAATTTTCTTAAATAAAAGTTTCAGATTAAACAAATCATGTTCTACAATTTTCTACACGGCATTTTCCCTCTATCTCTAATGGTTAAAAAGTTACAGCTCAATTTCAAATACAAACAATTAAAAAAACTTAAAACATTTAACCAAAAAAAATCATTATTTCTCATAAAAATCCCAAATTTCAAACATGAAATGTTTTTTTTTAACCACTTGACCTATACCAAATCGATCACGCTCTACAACTTTCTCATTGACATTTTAAAAGTTATCACTGATAAGTTATCACTGATAACTTTTAAAAAGTTGAAAGTAGAGGGAAAATGCCAATGAGAAAGTTACAGAGCGTGATCGAATTAGTCTAAAACAATCATCTTAAAAAATTTTATATCATCCAGTTTGTGAAATCAGAGGATAATAATTATTTCATAATTAAAAATTCGAGTGATAACTGATAACTTATCAGTTACCACTCTAATTTGACTTACCTCAAACGTCAACTCTACCATTTCCCTTTCATCTTCTTCCTGCGAAACGGTGAAAATATTCTCGGTGCTATACCGGTCGAAAGAAGGCAGATATCTGAAAGCCCTGCTTCTATTCATCTCAGCAAATGCACACGGCTGCTTCTCAGCTCTAGATGCTCAAACTGCATCTGAGCATCCGTAAACTGCGCATCGCCGCTTCGGCCAATCGAATCTCTCAAACACGACAACAGTCTCTCAATCCTTAAACACACGACCTTGCACGTGGAACAACATATTCATCATAATTTATGAGAAAAAGTTACTAAATTGGGCTGAGAAACACTTTTTATGTGTTTGCACGGTCGATTATTAATCCTTATTACATGGCAACAGTTCGATTACTAGGTCTATGGTTACGTGCAATGACAGCGAAAAGTGTGTTAAATGGGTTCTAATTTCAGCTCAAGAGGATGAAACTCGATATTTGAGCCTTAAGAAGAAATTACCAGTACGGTATTGATATTTGATATTTTTATTTATTCTTAATAATAATTTTTTCTGGAATTTTCTGAATTAATAAAAAAATTATTGTATTATGACTCATAATACAATAATACAAAAGAATAATTGAGTGACTTTTTCATATCGTGGCAACCTCTTATAATAGAGAAAATAATGTGAGTTATTATTAAAATTCCAATTTCAGCTATGATTTTTTTTATTGCTTCATCACTACTATTCCCATACTGGTATGTTGAAATTTTGCAAAACTCAATCACTAAAATATATAACAGCAATAACTGGAAATTGATCATTTAAAAATATTTTTAAAGTTGTGATTTTTTTTAAATTTAATTTTCAAATGCGAGGAAATGCTTAATATTTTTAATACCACTTGCAAAATTCAAAAAAAAAAAAAAAAAAAAAAAAAAATTTAGATTTTTTGCTTTTTGATGTGAAATAAATAGAAAATAACTTTTTATTACAGTACAGTTTATTCATTCTAAAGAAGTAGTACTTCGAATCGTTTAGGTGTTCATATTAAAATTTCAATTAAAATTTGTTGAATAATTGCCTTTGCACACCAAAGGAGATTGATTTTCGTGGAGAACTAGATTCGACGTTTCGGCTGCTAAATTCATTATCAAATAAATTTACTAAAAATTTGTGTATTACAAAATAAACAGTTTTTGTTATTCTACGACATTCATTAACTGACTAGTTTCAAGATTATTTTCTATATATTTTTTTATTTTTAATTTTTTAATTTTTTTTCTCTTTATACTTTTTACTTTCCGTGACTCGGCATCAGTGCATTGATGGTTCTTAATTTCATCTTTAGTGCTGGAGAGCTCCACTTGTTGTTCCTACCAGTCGTTTGCTCCTTAGACACGTTTTCATCACAGTCATCAGCTTCTGTTCTTATTTCCATCTTTCGCACGATCAGGCGAACCAACATGTGGAGTTGGTCTAATGTACCGGTCAAATCCTTCATTCTTAAAAAAAAAATTATTTTTATAAAAAAACATTTTTATAAAAATATTAAAATTAATAATAATAATAATAATAACCTTTGTTTTTGTTTATATAACTCCTCATACATGAACTCATTAGCTGATTCGGACTGAATTTCATTCTTTTGGTCAGATCCGGCATAACCACCACCCATAAATTTTTCTAATAATGGCTTCAACTTATAGTAAAATAATAAAAAAAATTAATTAAAATATTTTAAAAATTATTAAAATTAAAAAAAGTAATTTTTACAAAAACATTTTTTTTTTTAATTACCCATTTCAGCTTGACATCAAATGTTGCATTTGGATATTCAATAATTTCTTCTTTATCAACTTTTTCCAAGATGAAATGTGGTAATTTTCTTTCCAGTTCTGTATGCAGCTCAACCTGCATCGCAATACGTTTCAGCTGTGCATTGCGTCGCACACCTTCGATGTCACCCACAGCGAGACCAATCTATTGGTTGGCAAATTAGATTTAAAAAACGATAAAAATGTGTTTCTGTAGCGTTGAATGGAGATGTTTAGGTACATACCAACAGATTGACAAGCAGAATGGGCATTAAGATCATAAAAATGACCAAAAACACCAGGGTGAAGTGAGGGAAAAATGACTTCTGATTGTGAGTGGCTCTAAAAATGGGAAGTACAAAAGTTCCTAAGATGTCAAATTCTCCCAGCATCATTGAAAAGACTCTGATGAATGAGACTGGTAGACTTGAAAATATGAGATTGTCCTTTTAAAAAAAATAAATTAAAAAATTGATTATTAGCCAAAGTTGCCATTTGGAGCAAGTAAAACTGGAAATTCCGGTTTGACTAAAAAATCAAAAATTTAAGAGACTTTTTTATGGATACTACGTGACCATCAATTTTGAGAATTTTCGTCAAACCGGAAGTGCTTTTTTCAGCCGCTCCAAATTGGGAGATTTGAGATTACGTGAGAGAGCAAAATAAAAAATGCCAATCCAAAAGCGATGAATAGGATGGAGAATATCAGCAAGGCTTTGATCAGTGTTTTGAGGATTTCCAGAAACATGACAACGTAAATTCCAACTTTATCGAATCTGGTAAAAATACATTATAAAAATTTTATAAAAATATAAAAATGCAAAAAAAAAAAAAAAAAGAAAAAACAATTTGAAAACCTATATACCTTTGTAAATATAGGAGAAAATTAAACCAAGATAAGAAAGCAGCAATAGCCGCGCACTGCAATTGGTAACCTTCAATTTCGTTTGTAAATATTGGGAAAACCATGACGGCCGCTGAAATGTAGAGGGTCCATTCAAGAAGGTTCATGGGATCCATCAGATACCTTAATTTCTAAGAAATAAAAATAATTTATTATATTTTTAAGATTAAAAATTTTATTTCCTTCAAAAATTTTAAAACAATTTTAAAAATGTACAGAAAAAAATTCAAATTTGGAGCAGTTGAAAAAGGCACTTCCGGTTAAATTAAAATCTTAAAACGTTAGATTTCCTGACTTTAAGAACTGTACTTGGTGTCAAAAAAGTTTAAAGACTCCAACCAAACCGGAAGTGTCATTTTATGGCGCCCGAAATTGTCATTTTGAGTAAAGGTGGGCTTACCTGTTGAGCCAATTGTAAGAATTCTTTGATAATATTCAAAAATACAAAAACAAGAATTATTAATCCGTTTAAAAATAGACCGGAAGTGGACTGAAACTATAAAAAAAATTAACAATTAACAATTAACAATTATAAAAAAAATTAACAATTAACAATTAACAATTATAAAAAAAATAAATAAAAATAAACAAATAAATAAAAATGGCTTACGGTGTCCAAAATTGTTGATGATTCAGGCTGTACGCCCCATTTATCTTTTTGAAAAGTTTTATCAGAGTTGTTCATTTTCATGGAAATTGTGAAATTAGCTGGTGCTCGTATTTCAGTCATGAGTGAAGCTGCGTAGAATGTTAGAAACATCATGAAAATCATGTAGATCAATAAATTGGTCGTGTGAATGTACATTCCGTATCCATTCCTACAAAACGCCACAATAATTTATACATAAACACTTCCAAAAAACACATCAACTAACCATTTCATTTGAATATATTTCTGACATACTGGATGGCATAACAGTTCCAATCGCCTATGCTGCACCATGTTCTAAAAGAGTTATAAAATTAACACTTGATGCGCCATGCTGAGTCGAAATGATTCATGCCACATTAAAATTTTAAAATCGGTTATAGACAATCGGCCGATATTCAGAAGAATCGATATTTTGGTTCTCGATTCCAATTTTATTCAATAATAGTTTTTGGTCACGTTTTGCGTACATTTGCACAGAAAACGTAGTATCAACGACATCAAATTATCACGTTTTTAATACATTTGTCTTATAAATGTATTACAAACATAAAAAAATAAAACTGTCTAAAAGCAACTATGATTGTTTTTAGCACTTTATCAGACTATATACTGTAAAACCTGATGAAAGAAAATTTCTCATATGCGCACAACACATGAGTCATTTTAACTCAGCTTGTGTGCCTTGATCCCTGACACGTCAATGATTAAATATAAACTTGTATAAAAATTTAAATAATTTACATTCATTGCTGGAAGTGGCTGGAAATTGTATTCCTTGTTCTCGCCTTTCATTTGCTCAAAAATGCGTCTTGTGTACTGTAGATATTGAAAATCATAACGAATCTAAATTAAAAATAAAATTATGTAAATTAAAAAATTAAAGTTTTTTGTGATTTTTTTTTACACAGTAATTCTCAGCATCGTCTTTGTTATATGTAGATTTCTGAATGCATTTGTCTAAAACAGCCTGCGAATTAATTAAAAATTTAAATTAAAAATTTATTTTTTTTAAATTACAACTTACCATGAAAACTTCAGGCATGTTGGATATAAGACTTTTTATGATTTCTTCACATCGCGTCGAATTCATTTCCAACATTTCCTTAGCTCTAAGTACAATTTCTCATTACTTTTACCGATTTGGAGCGATTAGATAAAGCACTTTAGGTTGAATTAAAAGGTTAGAATTTTAAGGGCATCTACTAAAAGTCTTTCACTTCAAGTCCTTTAAATTCTAAGAATCTCAGAAAACCGGAAGTGCTTTATGTGGCTGCTCCAAATTCATCTATTCAGCTCTAGATGCAATTTGTTATTACTTTTCCCATTTGGAACAATTTTATATGGCACTGTCGGTTTAATTAGAAGTTTGGGAGTTTAAAGGCATGTATTAAAGGATTCTTTCTGCATGTTCCTAAAATTCCACAGTTCTCTGAAAACCAGAAGTGCCGTATCTACCTGCTCCAAATGGCGACTTTACCTAATGTCGTGTGTTGCCATTGCCATTGCAACTTCGTGGTGTTTGTAGTGCAATGCCAGATCCATGGGTGTTAACCCGGCATCGTTTTTTATAATTGTACAATCTCCGTCTAAAAGCAGACTTATAGCGTTTGCTTTGTTGTTTATAGCAGCTAAGTGCAGCGGTGTGTTCTGAGAAATTTTTTTAAAATTATTAAATTAAAACAAAATCTTTATATTTTGTAAAATTGTGATGTTTAATTTTACTTACTCCATTTTTATCCATTTGATTAACCATCTGTGCGTGAACTCCTAACAATGCAGCCATGGTTTTTACGTAACCATTTTCAGCTGACAGATGAAGCGGTGTCGAGCCTTTAAAATCTCTATTAAAAAATATTGTTTTAATGGCTCTGAAATTGTAATTCCTTGTTACAGAAAACAATATATCTAAGCTTGCAATACACAAACTAATTTTCAGAACTAAAATGAACTAGAAGTTATGGTTTTACAGCTTTAAATTGAAAGTTTAATTCTGTAATTTTTGCTTCTCTGCATTGCATTTAGTTTATAGCTGTTTATTTTAAATAAAAATGGCACTTCCTGTTCTGGTGCAACCCTGAAAAGTCTTTATGCTAAAAACGTTTCACGAGCTATTATGAACCGGAAGTGGTATATTGATTCGCTCTAAATGGCAACAAAATAAGATTTTGCTTTACTGCACTACAGTTTTCAGAGCAGCTAAAAAAGGCATTTCTAATTAAGTTATAACTCTGAAGGGTTTTTAGAAATGTAGTAGGTAATTACAGATTCGTACATAAAAAATTTTGTACTAAATTTAGTCAATTCCTATTGCAAAAAATGCCATTTTTTTTACTGCATAACAAAAACGCTACACGTGGCAACCCTACCTTTCTAATAATGCTCCCTTATTAAGCAGAAGCGCCACAATGCGCGTGTGGCCATTCTGGGCTGCAATGTGTAAAGGAGTCAGGCCTTCACCGTCGGTTTCGTTGATGATGTACGAACCGCGTTCGCCGGATAATAATTCGACAACGGTGTTATAACGACCATATCTAAAATCAAATCAAATCAAATCAAATAAAAACTTTACACAAAATTTAAAAATTTTTACAAACCTTGTTGCAAAGTGAAGTGGGGATTCATTGTCGTTGTTTTTCGTTGTGACACAAGCACCTAATTTAATCAGCGACTCAGTGCTTCGTATTCTGCCACCCCGAGTCGCGAAATGGAGTGGCGTGCACCCATGAATATCTTGTTCGTTAAGAAGTTGCTGTAACTCTTGTTTATCAATCTAAAAAAAAAAAAATTAACCCTTTAAGAACTCAAACTCTAGACTACAATTTACAACATCAAAGCCTGACTGTGAAGACAATGTACACACTTTTCAAATCAAATTGTAGTTTTTCCTCACTAAAAAGGGCGATAGATTCGGATTTTCTTTCTTTTATGCGCTTCTAGACTTTTTAACCATAATTATTTAAAAGCATAACTTTCTCTCATTTGAAAATTTACTTACTTTAGCAATAATTAAGCAAAGCTACCCAAACTTAACATGGGAATTCAAAGGGCAAAAAAACTTCAATAGTTTATCTCTTCGATTATGGGCATGTGGACAAGTTGTTCACAGACTTAAACGTGAATAGGAAAAACATTTTTCATTAAATTTTTTTTTCTTCTGGACTTTGTAGTTATATTAACAATTTATGTTCTGTCCAAATTTGGTTTTAAAATTATCATTAGTAATAATAGCTCTTGCAAATTTTCTGCCCCTTAAAATCCTATAAAAGATTTTTAGTTATGCTGACCAGTAAAACAAAGATGAGAATAAAAAGTATGAGTAGGTGATGATCTACTTTTAGTCTCACCCTTAATGGGGGTGGGTAGGATCAGTTGTAAAAAGGTTATCTGCCTGATTAGTTTAATTATACCCGCTCTATTGGCAAACAATGGAAACTGATTTTGCTGAACTCTATGCATAATTTCTTTAAACAAATTTTCCAATTCACATACTGTATAAAAAGTGTACCGGTATATACATTTGTCTACATCATAAATAATAAAAACTGACTTTGCTCAGCTCTTCCGTGAAATCCTCCAAGGATCCACCATGCGTGACAATGAGATGTAAGAGGTTTCGATTTTGTTTATCTCTGATACGAACATCAGCTCCGAGGCGAATTAGGAGCTGAACGGTTGACCAACCGGCTCTTGAAGCCGCCAAAAGGAGCGAAGTACGACCTTCGTTGTCCATCAAATCAATGTCAGCACCTTCCTGGATCAAATAGGTAACTAGTTCATGGTGGTTGTAGCTCGCCGCGCAATGCAATGGTGTCATTCCTTGCGCATCTCTCATCACCAGCACGTGCGCTTTCTCTTCTGGTTGCCAAACAAACATAAGCCGCAAAATCTCGAACGTGCCTTGGGCACATGCTAAGTGGACTGGAGTCACTTTACTGTGCTCTTGGGTTGTGATTTTTGCCCCGTTTTCTAAACATATTTTCACTGTCTAGAAAAAATAATTTAAAAAAATTAAAATGAAAAAAATATTTATTTCTTTTGGAAATTTTTAAAATTTATTGTTTTTACTAATTTTATTTAAAATCAATTGTTTGAAAACAAATGGTCTTATATCAAATAGTTCTGCAATGGGGAAATTTCAGAACTGTTTTGATTGGTTGACCTGGTTGGGACTCTTCCCACCTGTAATTGTTTGTCAATCTCAACATTGTCTTCTCTCCTTTTGTCATGCTATAAATATGAGACAAAGAAGAAATCTGCATTCTGAGTTTTTTTTTTTTTTTATTCTCACAGAAATGCAATAAAAACACAAATTCCCCATTACAGAACCCACTGACAATGTCACATACCTCAACATCACCACTATGAACCGCAGAATGCAATGGGGTGTTGCCTTCTGAATCAACTAACTTCATTATATCTGATGGTTGATAACCTATTTCTTTCCCTGAAAATAGAAAATTATTTTTTGCGAAAACGTTTTAATTTGGAGCTGGTTTTAATGACACTTCCGGTTTGGTTAATAATCTGCAATTTTTGTAGGTTTTTATTGAAAATATATAGTCGGTGTTTTTTAAAGTATAGGTTTGTGACCATAAAACGTCAACCACCTAACTAAACCGGAAGTGCCATCCTGTCAAAAATGCACAAAAATTAAATACACCACCAAATTGAAATTTGGAGCATTCTGAAATAGTACTTCCGGTTAAAATAAAATCCTAAAACATTCACAACACTTACTTCTAATCTTATAATTGGTGACCATAAAATTCCAACTCTAACTAAACCGGAAGTGCCATTGCAACCCGCTCTAAACTGCCCTAATGAGTGATTTCAAAGTTTTTACAACTGACCTGCTTTTAACATCAATTCCAAAGTTTGATAAGCTGCATTTCTTGCTGCTTCCAACACTGCTGGAACTCCGTGGTCACAGGGTTTGGTCAAACATAAGCGAAGTTTAGCACTTAACTATTAAAAAAAAAAAACATTATTACAGCGCATAAAATACCTACGGTACTGAATACATTATACTTACAATTGCAGCTGCTACTTCATGAAAATTGTTATTAGCAGCAATGTGTAAAATTGTTTTCCCATTTTCTCCACCCATTAAAATATCAACTTTGTCTTTATGCAGCACAAACAACTAAACAAAAATTTTAAATAAAAAAAATAAATAAAACAAACATTTTTAAAATATTAAAACCATTAATTGCTTACCTGTATAGCTTTTACATTATTATTTTCAGCAGCTACATGAATGGCAGCCATTCTTTTTTTATTTTTAAGTGTAGTATCTATGCTTCTAAATATTAAATATTCCAATGAATCTACTGCATCTGTTTCAGCTGCTGCATGTAATGCTGAATTCCCTTCATTATCAACTGCATTTATATCTATAAAAGGTAAAAATAAAAGTGAGTAGAAGTTTTGTGTTTGAAAAGTTGTTTTTATATGTTTACCGACTCCTGTTGTAAGCAGGAAATCGATTATGTTAGCTTTGTCTCGCATAGCAGCCAAGTGCAGAAGTCCTCGTCCCTTATCATCTCTGTATCGGATGATGTTGCGACCGGAATGTTGCAACTGTTCTAAATCGGACAAATTACCCTCCTCAACTGCCTGGAGAAGAAAAACACAAAAGTTTTTTCTTACAAGGTGAATGATTTGGATAAGGTAGAGAAATTGCTCGAACAATACAGTAAAATAAAATGTTTTAATTTTTTTTGCTCGAAAACTAAGAGATATTTAAAATCTGAAAAAAGTAGAAAATTTAGCGTGTAAAGACGCATCTATTCATGTAATGTAATAATAATTAATTTTGAGCAAAAGTAATTTAATTTTTAAAAACAAGGCAAAAATTAAAATTGTATTGCAGTAAAGCCTTTTTTTTTTTTTTTTTTTTTTTTACAGTTATCTTAAAAACAAATAGATATATACAAAATCAAAATTTATAGCAAAATTAGCGTGAAAAACAGATATTTTAGTGTAATTCAGCATTAAATAAGTTTTTAAAAGTCAATTATAATTTAATTTTCGAAAAAATAAAAATTGTATTGCAGTGAAGCCATTCTCGATTGTTTTTGGCGATATCTCAGCAATAAATAAGAGATATACAAAATCGGGGAAAACCATAAAAATCATCGTAAAAAAACCCATCAATTCATATAACAAAACATTAAATTTTTTATTTTCGAACACGTGTAACTTAATTAAAAAAAAAAAAAAAAACAGGAGGAAAAAGTAAAAATTACTATGGTATCATTGCAGAAAAGCCAACCACATTATCGATTTACTAAAATCTGTAAAATCAAAACAAATTCACAACTCCCCACCACTCACTTAACACTCTACACTTTCAAAACAACACTTAGTACACTTCTACAAATAAAATTAAAATCCACTACCAACACAAAAACAACACAAAAATCACTAACCGCAATTAATTTGCCCTCGGTCTCGGGATCCTCATGATCGGGCGATACCTTGAACTCTCGCACCTGAATAACGCTGCAAAACCCCATGTTTACAAAAGATGTTTAACGGTGGGCAGTCGGAATCCTTCAGACGCCGACCGAACGCGCGCGCTGCCTTTTAAAGGCGCCAGTGATCGATTCCATCAATAATCGCAAATCCAGTGACCACCGGAAACCTAATGATTTTAAAGTGCTTCTATCAATTATTCAACATCTTATTAAGAAAACATCTTCGAATGAAATTTTCAAGCGTTTGCGCAATCAAAGTCTATTGAATTTGATTAATGCCATCTCTTCGGAGAAAGAATTTGCAACGTTGTGCAACTGTGTTTCTTGTCATGGCAAATGGATCTCTTTGACAGATTAAAACCATTTTTATAATACAGTAGAGTTGTGGTTAGAATACTGTTTTTAATTCATGTGTACGTACAAAGTGCCATTAGACATTGTAATTGACGTGGTTTTGGAACACAGTAAATAGATTAAAGTGTAGTTTTGCTCTAATGGGTAAAATTTTATTTGTCTTCTGAATTTGTTCAGACAGTTTTGGTGTTTTCATTTAAATTCGAATTTGGGAAATTCGGAGATTTGGTGCCTTTGCACACCAAAGTAGTTAAATTCCCTGATTAGGGAATTGGAAAATTGGGGAATTTATTTGTCTTGTTTTTTGAAGTGGGAGGCAAAGGCGATTGATGATTTCAACTTTTTGTTGAATTTAGGGGATCTCCATGTATTGCTGTATGTCTTGAGAAGGGAAAGCCGCTTGTTGTCGATGCCTTCGTCGAAGTCGTCTGCTTCGGTCTTGATCTCCATCTTCTGCATGATTAAGCGAAGAAGTTGTTGTTGTTTTTCAAGAGTTTTGCTAATTTCTTTCAGTCTTGATTTTGAAATAATAACAATAATAATAAAAAAAATTTGTTAGATATTTGAACGTAAAGTAAAATAATATTCATTCTTCGATTAAATCTTAAACTATAGAAGTTTGACACGAAGAAATGATTGCATCAACAAAAGTTAACTGGTTTGAAAAAAACACGACAAATAATCCATAAATAAATAAATATCAAATAATGTAATTTTGCAATAAGAACAATTTAAAAAAAATTAATAAAAACTTTTTCTTTTTAGTTTATAATTTTAATAAATATAAATTTTGAATTTACGGTATTTTTTAATTTAGATGCATACCATACGCTTTTATTCATTTTGTAACGCAGCGCATCGATATCACACTATTGTCATCAACTTCAAATTCTTTACTAAATTCGCAGAAACGTGTGACTCAACTAATTTTAATCTTCTTTGGCAACCCCTATCTTCCATGAACACAAAAATTTCATCATTTTCAGACTTACTAATATATAACACGCCTTTAAATCGAGAAATACAATAAATTAAATTTTTTCTACTAAACTAAATCCAATTTGTTTTTTCTCCAATTTTCATTTAGATTTTTCATTATATTCTATCTTTCCTTACGCAATATGTAATAATACGTTATGTTATACAATAGCATTGCCTCATTACAGACGACAAATTTAAAATCCAATCAAATCTATCGAAACAAATCTCTAGAGTTAAAATAATGGGTTAATGAATTGGTGGTTAACCTACTTGAAAATATGTTGATGCAATAAAATTTAATAATTATAACTAAAAGTTTAAAATCGCAAGTTACAATAGCTAAACCACAGATTTATTAACTGATGCAATCAATCCTCTGACTAACTTGGAATAATGGTGAAATTTGTCACAGATTTTAATATTTGTCAGTTTGTGGTCATAGTTTCTAAAGGGTTGAGGTAATTGTCACTAGATATCATCTAGTCAGTTCTTTTGTTTAGACTAATTTAAACTCTTCATTCTCTCTTAAACTATCTCTCAGACAAAGTTCAGAAGAAAAAAACAAACAAATATTGCTAAAATTTTATAAATCAAAAACATTTGTTTGTTAAGATTGACTTAATTTCAATCTAATAAACATTTAGTTCAGATATTCAAAATTTCAAATAAAATTTCAAATATCTTGTATTCAAGACTGGAACTTGTAACATTTGCCACTTGGGTCAGTGATTGAAGGGTTAAGAATATCTCAATAAAAGTCACGATTTTCAGTCCCTTGAATGTATTTTTTTAAAATCTGATTTTGCTGCGACTGATTTTGACTTGACATACAAGTAGTTTACCAATAAATATTTTTCACAATCCCTAAACTGAAATTGACTCATCATTAATTCAATTACTATTTTTGTCAACAAAAGGATTTGCAGTATTTAAACCAATCAGTATCATCCTCCTTCGCTGACCTCTACAGTGTCATTCTTCAATGAAAGATACTGTAAGTAAGTCACCACAAACTGAATTACTTTCCCTCAGTCAAACTCACAATTTCCCATAGGAATTGACAAATACAAAATATCCCAAAACTTTTAAATTAAATTTGGCAAGAATGTAGTTCATTACTATACAAAAATCCAGAAAAAATATAATTTATAATACAATAGAAAAAAATGTTTTCCATTCAAGTTACTTTTTCTATGCATTATTGGTAATCGAAGAGTGAAAAATCAGGCAAACTAAACTGGTTTCAAAAGTGAGTGTAAAAGTAATGATTTCCTGTATAAATCTCATTGATTTGAATATTTTTTCAAAATAAATTTTACATTTTACAAATACATGTAAAATACTAATTTATATTTTATTCAAAAAACACTCAAATGATTATTTTTATACCAAATAGCATCAAACAAATCTCTTTGACTCACTTTATTAGAAAAAATATTAAATATAAATACCTTTGTTTGTGTTTGAGTAACTCATCATAGTAAATATCTTCTTCTTGGTAATTATCCAGTTGCAACAACGACTGTTGTGGCTTGGATACACCGACTCCAAAGTATTTGTATATGAAATTCCACAGCTATGAAATGCATTTAAAAAAATAAGTACCAAGTAAACACCACTTGTAATCCTTTCTTACAGTAGTGCAGGATTGGCAAGCATTGTTGGGATAAATTATTATTTCATTTTTGTCCACCTTGTTTAATAAAAACTGAGGCAGTTTTCTTTCCAGTTCTGTGTGAAGTTCAACCTAAATACAAAACAATGTCTAAGCAACTTTTGTTACTAAAATTTGTTATTTTAGTATAATATTGTAACTTTTTTGCAATTATTTTTTTATTTTTTATTTAAGAGTGTAAATTTGTTACATTTAGTAAAGTATTCTAATTTTATTGCACCATCTTTGCAATTATTTGGTTATTTATTTTTATTTTAGTGTTTGCATTTTTTGTTTTGCTTCTTTGTTTGTACTTCCTTATTAACTTACACTTAAATCTATTTACCACCATTAATTTGATTAGTTTATACTAAATCATAATGTTTTTGTGTAGATGACTTCCTTCTACCATCATTTTATTGATTGTCTGATGTTGTGAACTTATTGTATAATGGTGCTAACAAATAAGTGATTTTATTGAGTAATGTGAAAAAAAAACCATCAACTTTTCTAATGAAAAATATATATGACCTGGTGATAAAAAGTATTTCTACTGTTATGATAATCAACTATTTTATAGTGTTTTTGAAGTAAGTTAGAATTTTATTATTTTATAATTAAAAAAAAAAAAACCAAAAAAATATTACAAATTTGATTAAAGGTGAAATAAATGAGAGCAATCCCATTTACATTGATGCAAAGTGACAAGCAAAGCAAATTGTTTTGCCACTTTGCAATCATTGCGAAGTAACTAAAAAAATTTTATGTTAAAAGATAGTGTTGAAAACGCTATCACTATTTGTAACGTGCTATTGATAGCGATTGCTATCGCTAATAGTGTCACTACTTTTCCAAAAACGTATTGCAGGGTAGCGACTTTGTAGTAATACTACCTAATTTTTTTTTAATTTTAAATAAAAAAAATAAAAATAAAATATTGTTATTAAATCGCAATCAGTGTCACATTTTTAAATAATACAGCAGTAAAGATCGCTCATAAATGAGCAAAAAAAAATGAAAACTAAAAACTAAAAACTAAAAAATTATTTAGTCATAAATTTGTTAAATGTTTTCTTTTACGACACTTTGAATTTCTGCTACTCTGTATTTTTGACAATGTAATGCTTGTATACTTTTTTAAAACAAATTACATTCTTATAAGTGTGAATTTTTTAAGTTAAACATTTTCCACCACATAAATAAAACAGTAAACTTGTTTTTAGCTGAACAATAGAGATAGTGAAAAATTTTGACAAATTTTAGAAAAATCTAAAAAAAAAAAAATTCTGATTCATTCTGACTTTTGCACCAGGCAGCAATTAACAATTAAAAATTTTTATTAGTTTTTATTCAACTAATAATAATTTCTCTTAAATATAATATCACTTTGCAAAAGTTCACTTACCTGCATAGCTATTCGTTTGAGCTGTGCATTTCGGCGAACGGATTCGATGTCTCCAACAGCTAAACCAATCTATTTCAACACACAACACAAAAATCAAAAATCAAAAACCAAAATTAAATCAATCTAATTTTTAGAACATCTTACCAGCAAATTCATCAACAAAATTGGCATAAACACCATGAAGATTACAAGAAATCCCAAATTAACTTGAGGATAAGGCAAAGTTGAAATATGACTGTTGCCTCCATGTTTTCCTGTTGGCTGTGACGAATCAGTGTTATTCAAATTTGAAAACAGTGGTGCTACATATGAACCCAAAAAGTCAATTTCTCCAAGCATCATGGAGAAAACTCTTATCAAAGACAATGGAGCAGTGTTGAACGCCAGTTGATCTGCCTGAATTTGATAATAAATATTCTGATGTAGAAAACTATTAATAAAAATTTTAAATTCTACAAACTTACTTTGCACATTAAAATGTAAAGTGCAAGTCCAAATGCAATTATGAGAATAGAGAAAAGAAGCAAAACTTTTAGGAGGGTTTTTAGAATTTCTAAAAACATGACTACATAAATTCCAACCCGATTAAATCTGTAAAAATATAAAACAAAATCTTAGAAATATTAATAAAAATAAATAGATACCGGTATGTCATAGCTTCAACAACTGACATGCAAATTTTGCAATTATTTGTGTAATGTAACATTTATGATATCATTACCCTTGAAAAACATCTTCAAGGTCACTCATACTTTTATCTACAAAATTGAGAAAATACTAAAATTTCCCATTGTAAACTTTCAGACCATATAATTGGCTAGTTCCAAATGGATTATACTGATTTAATGTTGACTTAAATACAGATCAAGGTCACATTAGAAAGTATACTAGGGTCCTGCAACCGGAAGTAGATAACTCAGTGTAATCCACTTATAGAAAACTATCCCAAACCAGATGACGTCTTTGTATTTTACTTTGCATCAATTTGCATACGTAAATACTTAATTTTTCTTGCAGTGTAACACTCAAAATTTACCGTTGCAAATACAGCAGAAAGTTGAACCACGCTAAAAACACAGCAATGGAAGCAGCAGTAATTTGACATTCCCAAGCAACATCAAAATAAACAGGCCAAATCATCACAGCTGATGAAACATATAGAATCCATTCGAGCAAATTAATAGGATCGGTCAGATATTTTATACGTTGTTGATAAAGCTGGATAAACTCTTTGACGAAATTCATCAAGACAAAACTTACAATGATGATTGAGTTCACTTTGCACATCAGACTTCCGCGATACTAAAAAAAAAAAAAAAATTAAAAAATTGTCATATACATTGTTGCAACATAAATAATTAATCAGTATAAACCCTTGATCTTTCCACTCTGAACTTGTGATCATTTGAATGCAAACTCGCAAGTTTACATGTAAACAGGGTAAGAAAGAAGAGGAAAATAATGTAAACAAATAAATTAGCCAAGTGGAAATACATTCCATAAGAATCCCTAAAAGAATTATTTAAAAAAATGTATAAACAATATATTTAATTTCAAACTATTGTCTCACCATTTCATTTGCAAATATTGTTGAGTTATTGGATGAGTTAAAAGTTCCACTCTGCCATGTTGACACATTGTCTATTAAGTTAAAAAATTAAAAAATTTTAATACAATGTGTCTCAAAAGTCTGATCCATCCCAAATATCTAGTGGACAGTCAAATTTAAGAGGATAATTTCTGAGAGCTTTATGACTAATGTCAGGATGTGACACCCAACAATGACATTTACTTTGGACTTAAAGGTCATCTTCAAGGTCATTCAATCTGTAACTTCTAAACCGTAGAAGATAATGTGCAAGTCCCAATTGGAATGTTGTAGAACACCCTCTAATTAGTCTAAAAACATTCACGTTGACCATTGTTACCATAAAGAAATCTTGAGAAATTTTAAGTTTAAGATCTGCAACTTTGAAGAAGAAAAGAATGACTAAAATGAACAAAAGTTGCAGATGTTAAAAAGTTTAAAAGTTGCAGATGTTAAAAAGTTTAAATGTTACAGATTGAATAACCATAAAGATGACCTATACGGTCAAAGTCAAGGTCACCAATGGATAGCCCACCCCTCCACAATAGTCACAAACCCCTCAGACGCCAAGTCCCTAAGTGTGACCATTCACTAGATACTTGCAATGTAACAGAACTTTAATTTTCTTTTCTTACATTTAATGCTGGTAATGGTGGTGGTTTAAATGTCTTATCTTTAGTTTTCAACTGCTGTATACAATCTTGTGACAACTGCAGGTGTTTAAAGCTATATTTTACCTATAAAAGAACACTATTAACATGTTGTTACTCTAAAATTATAAATAAAATTATAAATAAAATACAAAAAATAATTTTGATTCTCTCTTTTCAGCAGATCTTGTGATGCTTTTATCTAAAACAGCCTGAAAAATTTTAAAAAATAATTTAACTGTAAATCCAATGCTTAACTTACATTAATTTACCATAAACACTTCAGGCATTTGTGATATCATAGCTTGAGGTAAATTTGGAAACACTGAAGAACAAGTTTCAAACACTTCTTCTGACCTGTCAATAAATAAATTTTAATTCAGCAAAAATATTATCAAAATCAGACATATCACCTTTCTGGATGAGTTGCAAAAGCCAGAGCAGAGTCTTGATATTTAGATAATATAACAATATCCATTGGAAACTGTACAGCTTTGTTGGGAAGATATTTCCCACCCAAATTCAAAATGTATGTGATTACACCTGCTTTGTTGGCAATGGCTGCCAAATGCATAGCTGTGTTCTGGTGTTTTTTTTTTAAATTTAATTAAATATTTATAATAATTTTTTTATAATTTATTACTTACTCCATCTTTATCAACTTGATCTAATAGATGTGAATGAATGCAAACTAACATGTCCATTGTTTCAATGAAGCCATTTTGAGCTGCTAGATGAAACGGTGTTCTGCCATCATGGTCCCTTAAAATATAGTAAAAAATTATTAAAATTAAAAATAATTTTTTTTATATTTTTCTTTACCTGTGTAACAATGCACCTCTGGCCAGTAACAATTGTACAACTCTTGTGTGACCATTCAAAGAAGCAATGTGAAGTGCTGTTTGTCCTTCGCCGTTGGATTCGTTGATGATGAACGGTCCTTTGTCACTTTGTAGCAACTTTCTAACAGTGTTGTATCTGCCAAATCTGGCAGCAAAGTGTAGTGGAGATTGGTGGTCATTGTCCTTCATGTTAATTGTAGCTCCCAATTTGATGAGTGAATCTATGCTTCGAAAGTAACCACATCTTGATGCCAGATGCATTGGGGTGCAGCCAGTGTTGTCCTTTTCATTGAGTCTTTCAGCTACAGGAATGTGAAACTAAAGGAAATAAACAAAGCAATGTTTGTAATAGCAATAAAATATAAAATTTCAACTGTTTCATCATTAATTTTTGCTCACACAAAAAAACAGTGATAAGAAATTGCATTAGAAAAAGAAACCAGTTGATTCTAGAAAGATTTTCCACTCGTGATGCTAAAGTGATGCCATTTGCAGATATTGACTATGTTTTTGCAGTGCCATCTGGTGGCAATTTTCCAAAATGTTAAAAAAAAGTTTCCCAAACTACTGTATATAGATCAAAAGCTGATTTTTGGTGAATAGATAAAAGTTTTTTAAATTGTAAAATTTTGCAATTATTCAGTCATAGCTTGGCAATTTTGTATAAAAACTTGGCAGGTTTTGAGCTTTAATGCCATGGATTACACTTATAAAAAGATTTGCCATTTCTGCAATTTTAATAATGTAGAGATAAAAGATAATTGAAACTTGTTGTTCAACTTGTTAAACTTTCTTTGGTCAACACATTCAAAACAATAAATTGATAATAAAAATTAATCAAATGCATCTAAAGACCTAATTATCCCCTTGCATCATTGATAGCTTTATAGAATACCGTAATCATGCCACCAAGTAATCTTATAAGAAAAGCACATAATCTTCCCAAAAACACAAATTTTCAGAATAGTTTGCTTCATGTATCTTGCAGCAGACCAAATCACACATTGAATTTACATAAAATAGTACCAAAATTACAACAACAAAAAAAAGCGCAAACTTCAAATATTTTATGTTATATAAACCTAAGCAAATGTGTAAGAAATTCATTTTAGTAAACTTTCATTTAACTTTGAAGATTTTAACATTAATTTGAAACACTTTTGTTTCCAAGAAAATCATGTGCTTTTCTAGTGTTTATCAAAATAATCATCACCATTCATTGTTTTGTTCACTTAGTAAATACAACTGACCTGTTGCATGAGAAGAGCAAACTCTTCCAAGCTCCCTCCTTGCAAAACAATGAAATGAAACACATTCTTATTGTTCAAATCTTTTGTCGCTGTGTTTGCCCCAAAATTCAGCAAAGTATGAACTGTTTTCCAACCGCCTCGAGAAGCAGCCAGCAGTAGAGGAGTTCTCTGCTCTTTGTCAGCTGGATCAACATTTGCACCCTGATTTAAAACAAAAAAATCATCAAACACATTGTTTAAAGCATGAACCTACAGGTTATATCATACTTGGCCTATAAGGTAGTCAACAATGTCAACATGATCAAACATGGCTGCACAATGAAGAGGTGTCATTTTCTGTACATCAGAAGTCATGAGTGTCTCCATCTTTTCTTCAGGTTGCATTGTAAACATGAGTTTGATTATTTCCAGTGAACCCTGAGAACAGGCTAAGTGCACAGGTGTGGATAAGTTGTTTTGTTGAGTGCTGATGCGAGCGCCATTTTCCAAACATAGTTTAACTGCCTGGAAAATTTAGAAATGAAAATTTTTAACTCTTTGATTGATGGATTCTTGAATTCTATGAGGATAGCAGACATTGCATAAAAATTACACACTGAGCTCTGAATTATTTCACCTATTTGCCAACAGAGGGAGTATTATGCGTGGTTAAAAACAAAGGGTTAATTGACCAATTAAGAACTGGTAAACAAATTGTTACTTTTATGTCTCCTCCATTGACAGCTGAGTGTAATGGATTGTTTCCTTCGAGATCTTTGAAGTGCATCAGTGATGTCCGGTCACATCCGATTGATTCACCTTTAGAATATAAATATAAATAACAGGATGTAAGGTATCATATAAATTGCATTAGCTTTTTATTGATAACTGAATACTGTATTAATTTTATCAAATTTACCAATTTGTTAATAGATCAAATTGATTATTTGCTCATAAAAAATAATTGATTTGGTTTGTTTACCCAGCTAAACTTAATATCTTTTCATATCATTTTGCTCATGCGCTTAACGATTGACCAAATTGAGTTAATGAATGCATCTAATCAATCAAATTTTTTAGCATAAGCCTAATAAAACAAAGGATTTTTTTTTACAGTGCAAAACACGTTAAAATTAATTAAAATTGATATTTATCCTAAAATAACAAATCTTACCCCATCTGAGAATCACGTCCAGTGTTTTCGCAGAAGCATTTTTAGCAGCTTCGTGAATTGGGTAAAAGCCATTGTTGCAGGTTCTTCGAGGACAACATTTTAACTCTGACAACTGAAATTTATCTCCATTAGAAATGATAAGTACATTTAGCAATACAGTCAACTCCCTCATATCCGGACATACTGATATCCATCCAGCTCTCTTATCCGGCCAAAAGTCTCGGCCCTTTTTAATATCTCCCTACACTAAATACTCTCTCTTACCCGGCCAGCTGCCATATCCAACCACTTTTCCTTGTCCCGCCATATGTCCGGATATGAGGGAGTTGACTGTAATAGAAAAACAATATCTCACAAGCACTTCCGCTACTTCTGGAAAGTCATAAATGGCAGCTAAATGAAGAGCAGTTCGACCATGATCTCCACCTTGCATAACATCAAATTTCGTGTCGTGTTTAACCAATTGCTAAAAAAAAATAAAAAAAAAAATGTTTTTTGAAAATTATCACTAAGTAAATTCTAAAAACGCCATTATTATTTTTTAATATTTTACACTTGTTAATTAAAGCTCACAGCTTAATGATATTTAATATTTATAAACCATACATGTAATAACTGTATAGTGTTAATTGTGGTGAAGCCAACATTTCAATTATATTAATGCAAATGACAAAGAAATTTAACAAATCACTTACTTTGACAACTTTGACATTGTTGAGGACTGTGGCCAAGTGAATGGGTGCTTGCCTCTGGTTATTCAAAATCTGTGCATCAGCTCCATTGTTTAACAAAAAATCTAACGCGTCTAATGCTTCGTGTCGGACGGCCGTGTGCAGCGGAGTGTCACCTTCACAGTCCTGATCATTTATATCTACAATAAGATGAAATTGATAAGATCTATGTGGCGCCATCTATTATTTGTATTTGAATTAATTGTATCTTTATTTGTTTATATTATTGTTACTAACTTAATTGCTAAAAAAATTTGTTTTACCGTACAATTATGGTGTTATAAATTGTGTTTGTAAAAAGCTTGTTTTATTTTATGTAACAATGTATTTTACCTGCTGCATGATCCAACGCATACTGTAAAATGTTGATTCGATTTTTACATGCTGCTGCATGAAGAACATTGCGACCTTTAAGGTCCTTAGAGATAAGTCGAGATGGATCGCCGAGGTATAAACGTTCAAATTCTTTCAAATTGCCATTTTCAGCTACCTGAAAAGAAGGTAAAAGTAAAAGTAAATTAAAAAATATGGCATAAAATCATGAAAACAACATTAAAACAATCAAAATAGAATTTTGCCATCTATTTAGAACCTTAAGAAACGCTTAGACAAGATAAACAGTTAGAAAAGAAATAATACTTTTCATTTTTTTCTACTTCAAACAAATGCAACAATGCAAAAAAAATGTTGGTCATTATTTTTTAAAATCATTATCAGAAGATTTGTCATTGCTACATTGTTAAAATACTATTTTCTATAATTCAACAATAAAAAAATAGTTTCTACCTAAATTTCATTGTTATAAAAATAACTCATCATTTATAACAATGTTATAACTATTTAGTTACAACAATCTTCTTATTTTTTTTCTATTTCAAACAAATGCAACAATGCCAGAAAATAACTTACTTAGTATTTATAAAATTATTATCATAACATTTCTCATTTTTATAAATAATGGCTTTCCCTGCCATACAACAAATATTCATTACTGGTATTACTGTAAAACAAAATTTTCTATTCTAAAAATACTACATTCAATAATTCAACAGTGAAAAAATATTAATAAAAAATATTACAACAATAAAACTACCATCAACTAAAGATAAACATTCAATATATCCTCATAATTACTATTATTTTGAAAAAAGTCACATTACCTTTTGGATAACCAGAGACTTGACTCCCATTTCACACCTCCAACTAACAATGCATAAAGACTTGCTTTAGATGAAATATATCCTTAATAATATATTGATCCCACTTTTCTGAGTAATTGTTATTAGCATGGTGTAAACCAACAAGCAATAACTTTAATTTATGTCCATCAACCCCCCACTGTTGACTGATTATTGACCACTAAATGATCATGTTACCAACATTTAAGTATTGTTTCATAATTACATGACAATATCAAGTGAAAATACAAAGTTGTAGATATGAAAATATGAAATAGTCATTAGGTATTGGTTGAATTAAGATAACTAAATTGGTTATTGGATGTTGAATTTTGAATTTTGGTGCATTGTTTGTGTAAACATTGAGATGGGATTTTGTTAAGCTTAATCATATTACTTGAGTGATGTTTTGTACACACATTAACACAATCTGCTAATTGATATTACAGAAAATTTTGTGTTATGTTAGTTTAATGGGATCAATTAAAAGCAATGAGGAGGAAATGCATTAGTGGTGAATTTTATGGTTTTATCATCTTGTTTATTTTTGATTAGATAAGAATATCTAACAAAGATTTAAAAAATAAAAATAAAAAAATAAACAATATTGCCTGTAATAATATTGTTAGAAAACTAATTTAAATATAATACCGCGTAATATTTAAAATTGTTAAAAAATAATGCCAAATATTGTTTAAATATTTTGCTATTGTTTTAAAATTATTTATATTATTTTTATAATAAACTGTAAAAAAACAAACAATAACTATGGTAAGTTAAAAACAATGATAAAGTTGTATAGTAGTCAGCATTGTTAAATAACAGTGCCAACTGCATTATTTAAATAATCTGTCATTGTTTTAAAATTTTATTATTAAAAAAAAACTATTGCATTAAAAATAAACTATTTTGTTGTTAAAAATAATTATGGCAACAGTCATTGTAAAATACAATTAAATGTTTTAACAATAGTTAATTTTTGTTACAACAATTAAAATGTTAAAATAATTCAATAATATTTTTAATAATTGCGGTTATGTTTTAACAATGAAAATTTCTACTATTTTTCATTGTTTTAAATTACATTATTGTTTTATTAAATATTATTTATTGTTTCAAAGATATTGAAATTTTTTCATTCATTGTTTTAGCTTTTTGTAAAATCATTTTTTATTGAAAATATTAATAAAAAAACTAAAATAATATCAAAAATTGTAAAACACTCATCTATTTTTTTTAAAACCATTCATTAATTTTTCACAACGCCACAAAACAATTCACCCAAATTAAAACCAATTTTAAACAAAATAAATATTTTAATATTTAATCACAACATAAACAACCCTTAACTACACCCACTAAAACTACACCCATCTCTCTAATAAACAACTTAAGCCAAAATTAACTTATTTAATAAAAAAAAAATCATCCTCACTTTATCTCATTACATAACAAACCCAAAAGCACCCCCATCACTTCCCTGCAAAACCCCAAATTACCCCATCACTCTCTTCACTTCCCTGCAAAGCCCAATATTTAAAGATTGTATAATAATTTAAGATTGTGTAATTTTCATAATTTTCTAGTTACAGTGGAACCCCGATATAACGTCATTCGTCGGACCGGCTGAAAAATGACGCTACAGAGGGGTTCACGCTGTAAGCGATCAAGTTTTAAATGACCAATGCTATGCTGGGAAAAAATAAAAATGAAGTTATAGAAGAGTTTACGCTATATCAGAGTTCGCTATATCGGGGTTCCACTGTATTTTTAAATACCCTTGAACCTTACCACAATAACAACCGTCAAATCCTCATCTTCGTCATCACTCTCTTCCATTACAAAACCCGCACCATTACTCGACACGTTCAGATACTGTTTCTTAATCTTCTTTCTACTAAACAAACTACGTAATCTTGCTGACGTCATCACAAATCGACTGTCACAATGATGCGACAAATTGAGTACTTTCGCACCTCGCGTGCCAAATGCAACTCGAGCGTGCCAGGTGCAGGGCTGGGACTAGACGTCTCATTCCCTTGATTGCTAGCCGATCAAATCAACGATCTAATTGGCCAGTGAAAATGACCACTAACAATAGCGCCGTTAAATTTACTTACAACGTGACCACTGGTTTACTTGAGAGTGTCATCAGTTTCGTAGTTGTGAAATTCGCTGCGTGGGTATTTGATGATGTAATGCGAGTAATTTGAAATTGGCGACACCCAGTGATTAAATGTGAACTTTGATCGATTTAATAAGTTGCATTGATGGGGAAAGCAGAGTAGTAAATAAATCAACAAGTTCGAGTGAAGATAAAATTGAATAAATTTTTTTGTATTATTTCTATGGGTATAAAATGGAAAATTAAAAAATTGTAAATATTTTTATATTTTTTTGCTAAATTGAAAATTATTATAGAATATAAATTTTTAGATATTTTTCAAGTTTTTAAAAGTGTGTATGTTTGCTATTTGCTATGACATGGTACTATGGTAGTGCCACCCTAGTGGTGAAACTGAAAACTACTAACTACTAACAGTATAATAATATTCAAATTTATGAAAAATTTGCGATATATTGCAATATTTTATGTATCGCGGGTATACTTGTAACGTATATCTCAAATTTCCTTACTTTGATAGGCTTGTTGTTTTTGAATAGCTTTTACTCTAAGATAATTGAATCATTAAAAAAATTATGTTGCGTCTATAAAACCGTAAAGTTTCATACAACTTTTGTAAGAACTGTATGATTTAATGTCACGTGTGACGAGTTACTTATGACTAAAGTAATACTAGTGTCGTTAACCATTATTACTTCCTTCTTTCCTATTTTGTCAGCCATTATTCTTATAAAAGTACAAATAATTTTTTTTTTTTTTACAAATTAGTATTATAAAAAATGCTACCTAAATAAATACACCATTGCAAAATAACGCACAAAAAATAATTTTTAATATTATTTACCAATTTCGACCCACGAATAAACGACAGTCAGCGCCCAATCAATTATCAATTACCCAGAATTCAGTACGTGGTCTGCAGACTTAAAAGGTTAAACTTGGTGTAAAGTGACATGGTAGATTGTAAACAAACACAGCTTTAATTGGATTTCGTCAGTTCAAACTGTTTGCAATTAAGAGCCAACCTTTGCGATAAACACAGTATTTCAGCGATAAATAAAAGTGTGTTGGCCAGCAGATGTTGCAATAAAGTGAAGTTAGTAGCTGCGATTTGTTTTGGTGATATGAAAATAAATATAAGATACGTAATCATTTATTACAACCTATAGTAAATTGATTGAGACAAATAATTAAGATGTCACACATTTTATACCAAAAATGGATTCTGGGAATTCTGAGTTTGTGACGCATGTTCGAGAGAATTTAGGAATTAAATCCCGGATTAGTCGCTGAAAAACAATGAAAGCATTGCGGGTAATTCTTGCTCGTAAATCTCGATAGCTCCCACAATGCATTTTCTTTTTGACATTCACTTTTCGCGATCAGTTTTTATCAAATTTAATTTGTTTGAAAATCATTTGGCAACGATTAATTATTGTTTGTGATGAGTAGATTCATATTTAATACTAAACCAGTTCAATTCACTTGACCTTTAATCTACATATAATTGCACTTTTATTGAGTTTTCACCACAATTTTTGTACTTGGTATGATTAAATTTCTAGTGCATTAATTTATATTGTTATTAGCATTTGTAAACAATGCGTAATAACATTTAAAACATCAGGTAAGTAATTGTCATTTGCTAGAAGTGTTATTTAATTAAGTAAAAGATATGTCAGTGTTTAGAATTTTTAGCATTGTTTAATTGATTAATTTATGTTTTTATTGTTTTAAAGTTATTTATTACACTCCGCATTGTATAAAACTGCTAATTACTGTTTTAATGTTGTTTAAAATCTTTTATTTTTTCTATCTATATTATTGTTTAATAAGTGCTTAAAATCCAATTTTTTATTTATTTTTAGGTTATTTAAAGCAATTTATCATTATTTTTATTATTTTTTCATTTTTAGCATTGTTTCAGTTGTATGATAACAATTAATTACCATTATATAACTAATCCATTGCTTAAAATCCACTTTTCTCACAAATTTCTTGCTGTTTAAAACACTTCATCATTGTTTCCATTACAAAACTATTGTTCCATGATTTAACACATCAGTTATATCATTTAATTCACTATTGAAACAATGACATACATTCTACCTGTTTTTAAAACATTAAAAAAAAACTTTTCTAACTTCAACTTCACAAAACCAACTACTACAAGTCGAACCTTGTTATAACGAACTCGCTTATAACGAATTCCTCGTTATAACAAAATATTTCAAAATCGCGTCTATGTCAATCATGTATAATTCGTCTTTATATAACGAACTTTCGTTATAACGAACAATTTTTCGATCCCTTAAAGTTCGTTATAACGAGGTACGATCTGTAACACTAAACAAAAAAACCAAAACAACCTACCTTAAAAATCCTATAGGGACTCTCCTTCATGGTGCAAATCTCTCCCTCGATCTGCGTCTTATCAATCACAGACATCTTCGAATCCCCATTCAAACAATCTTCTTCATCATCATCATCTCCCAACTTGGTCTTGCTCTCGTCGTCCAGAGAAATTACGACCACTCGGTCCCTGCCTCGTCTTCGGCCATCTGGGCCGTGTTGCCACGTCTTGACCATCCGGAAAAAACCCCATGGATCTGCCATTGCCAGTTTCTGAGACAAAACAACGACTAATTACAGCTGACGATAAACAACAACAACAACAACAACAAAATGAGTGTTTTTCATCTTCTTCAAGTTGTCTTTGAAACTTTGTGTTAAAGTTGGGGTTTTGAGTTGGGAAAAGTGTTTCGTCAGTGTGTGGCGCACGGTTGTAAGGTGAGTGATTAAATAGATGGGTCCACGAGCGCGTGGGTCTGGGGAAAGTCTACTGTTTACAGGGGTTTCGTGTTTTGATACTATTTTTGTGTTTGTTGTGTGAATATTGAAATCACTTTTGCAAAAGTTGATCATAATGTTGTTAATAAAATTTGATCATTTTGTGCAATTTTTTTTATTAGTTTTTGTTAGTTTTTTATAAATGGTAAAATAATCTCAAAATGTAACTAAAAAATTTAAATTATTATTATTATGTATTATTATGCAGTAATTGAAATATAAAAAAAAAAAAAAAGTTTTATTACTCTTACTGAAAAAGTTGATCAATTATAAATAATTTTCAAATCATTTTTTGATTAGTTTGAAATCACTTTTAATGAACGTTTGATCAAATTTTTATTATTTGATCATAAAAGTCCATTTTGTGATCAACTTAAAATCAATCTTTAAAAAACTAATAAAATCTTGAAAAAGTGATTAAAAATTGTAAACTACAAAATAATGTGAAAAATGATTTATTATACAAAATAGACTTTAATAAGAAAAAAAAAAAATTATGTGACTTACTTTTATAAAATGACAAAATTAAAAATTATTTAAAAACTGTTTAAATTAAAAATTGTTATAAATTTGCAATAAAAATAATAAAAATTATGAAAATATTGGCCTTATTCCAATATAACGTTCATTCTTCCAGTCCAGTTTTGTTACTGACACCAGTACTAAAATTTACTAAAATAAGCTCAAAGTATTGTATCCACATAGAAATGAAGACATAATAGTGTAATTTGAGTAAATTGATTTCTTTGTGTCAACTTACAGCAATTGTCTTCATGTTTTGCACAATTTTTTTTATATAAAAAGACAATAGCCAAATTGCACTTATGCTGTAGTTTCGACTATCTACCAACATTACAATGTGTTTGCACAGTGGATTAATACAATCAGTCACAATCATGTTCAGTGAATGATAAAATGTAGTGTTTGCAGTAAATTTGCTGTTGCATTAGGAGCATTCAATCACATCAAGATGTTTGAAATCTTTCATGCCCTCAAGTAGCGACAAAATAAACTAAGAAAAGAACAATGGATTTTCAGCAAAAAAGGTTTTTAGATCTTTCCTGGTCAAATTGAAAATTAGTATTAGTTGATCCCAAAATGACAAATTGATTAAAAAAGATTATTAATGCACTTAAAAAATTGTTACTTTGGCAAAACGTCTTTTTAAAAAAATATGAAACTATTAAGTGATAAAACCTTGTAAAAATCGATTGTTCTTTCGTTAGTTTAAATTGTCGCCACTTGGTAGTGTACCAAATTTTCAAGTCGCATATTGTGGCTGAAGGCTAGTAATGGTTTACTAATTAACTTTGAAGATTTTCCTTTGTCTTACTAACACTAAATGCTAAATGCTAAATGCTACTACCACTGCATGTTAATGCTAAACTAACTGAAATAATACAAAAATAGTTTTTGCTAATTACTGTATTTAAGTGATTTTCGTTTGACTTACTATCACAGGTTAATGCTAAATAAACTGAAATAATATAAAAATAAATTCTTACTTGGCATCTGTTATGAATCCTAACCTGTAAAGCTAAATGTCGAACTAGTCATAAAATTTAGTACAATAGATATTTTTCATTTATTGCTAATTTAATTATATGACCAGAAAGCAATAATAATAGTGAAAAGTAATTAACTCTAATGAATAAAATTCAACAAATGTGGCTGTTAAAATTCAAGATAATAATAAAAGTGTACAAAATTTGTAATCACAAATTTTTTGTGTGTCAAAAATTTAAATATTTCAGTAATCAACCACAAACCACAACTTTACCAAAACCCTTCCCTTATCTCCACAAACCCAAATTCAAAGAACTCCCACATAAACCTCTCAACCTCTCTTCCTTTCCCCAAATGTTTACAAACATCACTTAATTACTTCCCAAACCAACTGGAATTTCTAACCAAAACATTCAAACAATCCCAAACACTACAACAAAAGCCTGGAACTCACCCAAAAACAACTAGTGATGAGTGACAAAAGCCACGTTCCAAGATGAAACTTGACTTTCTTCTTCTTCTTCACCTTAACTTTACTTCTCTCCAATGTAAAAACCTTCAAAGACATCTTAGATGATAATCAGTACCAAATCTGCACTCAAAGTGAAGATTAGGTCCAAAGTGATCAGCAAAAGATCAAGGTCAGTGTTTATATATTAGTCATGTCAAAACAAGGTCAATAAGGAAGTCAGAGGACATTAAAAATGTGTGTAGAGTGAATTAGAGAGTTAAGATGGGAGTTAATGATTTATGGGTGACATGAAGGAAGATTTGGAGTTGTTACATGTCAGGGTTAATGATAGTTTGATACAGTAAATCAATGGTTAACAGAGAATGATGCAGCATAATAAAATGTTATTGATTCTTTCTTGTACTTTGTATATGGGGTGTTTGAGGGTTAAGACTTTGAGCTTGATGGATTTGGATGTGATGCAACAGTGTGAGTTTGGGTTAGAAGTGAACTTCACCAACTTTTTCAAATCCTTTCCCTTAACTTCACCAACTTTTTTCAAATCCTTTCCCTTTCTAACCCAAACTCACACTTGTTGCATCACATCTAAATCCATCAAGCTCAAAGTCTTAACCCTCAAACACCCCAACAAAGATACAAGAAAGATTCAATAACATTATTTTATTTTTAGTTGAAGTTTTGTTGGTAACCCTTTCTAGACCAATAATGAGAATAAATGAGACACAGTAGATGGGTTTGTTGAATATTTGTAATTTGGAAATTAGGTTTAAACTGGTTTAAATTGACATTTATATGCTTTTGACGTCATATTTTATCAATTAGATCGAGAAAAATCACAAGTTACACTCAAGCCAATCAACGTTTTCTTAAAAATGACATTGAAGATATTATCACGAACTTTTAATATTGGGTTTCAAATACATTATTTTATTTTGTATAATTACCGATTTTATATAAATACGGTACCTTAGAGTTACCATAAAAATTATGATTTGTGATTTTTTGCGCCTTCATCTACTAAAAATGTTGCGATAATTTTTCTAGATGCACAGTACATTGTATCATCACTTGTCATTTTATGTTAAAGTTTCAGATTAAACAGCTGTAAATTGTTTAGGTTATTAAGAATCGAAATTTTATTTCCCAATGAAGTTTAAGTGGCTTTTTCTAAAAGAAAATTCGCAATTCGAAAAACGTTATGGTAATGTCATTTGAATAATTTCCATTAGCGGATCATTAATTACATTCATTTCCTTCCAATAAGCAAAAAGAAAATAAATAGCATTTCAAATACAATAGTTGTAAAGTTTACACATGTCTTCATACTTGACCTTTTGCGTCTAGTTTAAGATTTTCATTCGTAAAGAAATTGCTTAGTCATCATAATGAAATTACATTTTGGGTTTGTGACGCATGGAAATCTACTCTTATAGAATTCCAAGATTAAATTTTAGATCAGTTTTGACTATATAATAAAAGCTGCGCCTTGCAGCATGAATTGCCTGCTAAACATCAATTGATTTCGAATGAAAGAACTGCAGATAATTAATGACATCAGTCTAAATAGTTCCTAAAATTCAATTTGATAAATGATGGCGAACGGCTTTTCATGATTGCTTAACACTTAACCCTTTGTGCCCTGAACAAAAATAGTGCGTAAAGCCCTAAGCATGTGCCACACTACAAGTTCTTAGTTAGAGAGCCGTAACAAACATGCTACTAGGTAGCACCACTTAAAACAAAGAAGTTTTTTTGACATAGTCATGACAACCGTTACCCCTACTCCCCCTTTCGCCTCCACAACAGGTTTGGTGACTCTAATCTCTTCCCCTTGTAAGAGCTCATCAGTGAAACTGCTAAATTTTTTATGCTGGGAAAGCAAGGGGCAGCAAACTTTAATTGATAATAACTTAATAACTATGAGACCAAAAAAATCAATTATTAAATTAAAAACAAAACCACCAAATTACAAATTTTTTGAGTCAAAAATAAAAAAAAATTTTCTATACATAAAGTGAGGTGTGGACAAATGTCCACATAGTTAGGGTGCAAAGGGTTAAGAGACTGAAAAATTAACGTACCGTATTATTGATGAGCAGATTAATTTTTAATAATAAGCCACTTTGGTTCACTTGACCTTTAGAACTCTCATAGATTCAACAACAGTTAAAATTTAAACTGAGTTTAGCAATACTTTTAACATTAGGTGTGTTCAATAATTCAATTTCGTTATGGTACATAAAGACTTGCAACTGGTCCTCAGAGATCTAGTCATAGATTATTTTAGTTAATAATGTGTTAATTTTGCAAATATTTATGTTATTGAAGTTTAATTATGATATGTTGAAATTCAATAATTTTTGCTATCAGAAGCAGCAATGATGCAATCAATCAAGGTTGTATTGACTGCACTGAATTGGAAATGCAATTAATGTTAGGTTTCCAAGAAGCATGTTAAAATTGCAGCAATTTAGAAAATTTTAATATTATTAATAAAAATTTGATTTCAAGTAACAATTCCAAGAACCTACTTAGAAAAATATATTTATTTTAGCAATTAATAATCACTCCATTGAATAAGCTCTAAGTGACACACCTTTAACCATTTTATACAATTAACCTTCCCTAAATTTACTCGTCTATTATATGAGTTTTATATGATTTTTTTTTTAATTAATTAATTTTATTTCTAATTTAGAGATTGCAGGTTAAGATACTTCTCTTGAATCTAATCACACCATTTCAAAATCGTACCGGTTCTAGAAATCGATCTTACAATAAATCTATCAATTAGATGGCAGATAGTAAGACAATTAAGTTCCCAACGTGACAGTCTTGTTAGTTTCCTCATTGATTAATTAATTACGTAATTAATTAATGTTCTTGTGCTTGAGATATTGTGAATCATTATAGTTTATATCAGTCGCTAAGATGTTTTATGTGAGTTTTATTGTTTTGCGGTGTTATATTTTACTTTGGAACAGGTTGCGTATGGCCAGAGTATATGATCACCTTAAAGTGATAATATCAAGAATTTTTTAAATAATTTAGGTGAAAAAGAATGTTAAAAAATGTATAGTTTAATTCATGAAATTTAATTATTTGCAGAAATTTATTTAAAATTTGTAAGTTAAATGGTTTGAAAAAAAGGTCGTAACGTAATAGCAGTCAGCGTCTACTTAAAAATTTAACAACAGATGGTGCTGGTTAATTGGAATTAAGGAAACACAGCAAAGGCCGAGGCAAAGATTAGTCCCACCCTACTGCTATTTCGTCATGACTTCTCAGTTCAAATTTTTTTTTAGAGTCATTTAAATCTTGGTGAAGATTCAACTTTCACAAAATTGGAAAACAATTCGTGACAATATCACTTTAAGCACCAATCCTTCTTCTTAATCCCTAATTTGTCATTATTTATTAAATTATGTTACCGTACTGTTAATTATTAAAATATTGTTAAAACATATTACAATTTTCTAATATTAAAAATAACACTATAATAACATTTTAACAATATTTCTCTTCATTTACATACAACCCCCACACATTAGTGCCATTACACCAGAAAAAACATCAATTTTTGCTGACTCATCTCTTACCAAAATGAGCAAACAAAACTCACAACTCCAGCTTCAATTACAACATAACATTACACGCAATTTAGCAAATGTATACTAAAATCAGTCATTAGTTAATTGTTTCACACAACAAAAAATAAAAATAAAAAAAACCAGTATAATCTCACACCAAATAAGAGAATAGATTTTATTACTACTTTTAATGGCTGCAACATGAAAAATAGAAGAAACCTTTATATCATCATTAAATCAACATAAAACTTTGAGTGCAATTAACAATAATCTCAAAATATAGTATATATGTTGTTTTATACATATACATATTTGAAATATACAATATTGTTGTTTTAAACTTTGATAAATTACAAACAATGAAAAAAAACTTTACATTTTACATAAAAAGCAAACTTTTTGCAAAAAGTGTGAAGAAAAGAAAATGAAATGTAAGTAAATTGTTAATTCAAGCTCCCAGAATCCTTTTGACTGTGTAGCCAGGTACTGAGTACACAAATAATCCTAGGACAAGTATTAACATTAACATGAGAAGTATTTTAAGAATGGCCCATTTGTAGTTGTGCCAGATGATGTACCGTATTGATTTCAGAGGGTTGAGAAACCACATAAACGACGAATCAGGACGACTAGAATGACAGTGGAAGAATATTGTTAGTATTGAAAAACAGAGAAGTTAGTTGATTCTTAGACTAATAATAATGTATTATTAGTCTAGATTAGATCGAGAAAAATGAGAAATTTACACAAGATCTCTAATTTACACTAGATTTTACACATGTATTTATACTTGATTTTACACACGTGCAACGTAAACAATGAATGAAACTGATTAGTTTAAAATACCCCCTCTATTGGTAAAAACAGAAAATAAACGAATATAGTTATACCTCCCAAGAGATACTGTGTAAACTCTGTCCATAACTGGATAGGGTTAAAGAAGTTGATAATTGAAAGATTAATTTTCAGTAATTATAATTTACTCTATGATTTTTAATGGCTCATTTTGCTCAATTAGTTGATTTATGTTCATTCCTCTTAATTAACTCAATGCAACTTACTACTGTAATTATATCTCAATTTTGATTAAGTGACTTATTTTACTAATTTATTCCACTTAGATTAAATTGCCAAAATTACACACAACAGTTTAACATTTCTTACTCTTGTTTTATTGATTATCTCATCTTAATTAATTGATTTATAGAATGGTGTGATTAAAAAGCAGCTTTACTCCAACTTCAATTTTTTTGCAGTCAATGCTTTATTTTTAATGAATAAAAACTTCAAAAATTATTTAAATTTTATGCATTTACTTATTGTCATTTTCTTGCAAAAGACAATTTGCTCACTTTTCTAATTGTTTTGTTTGTTCATTTCACTTAAATGGTTATTTTTGTCATTACATACATTTTTCTCAATATCTCATTTTACTTATTAGTATTACCGGTAACTAAAATAACAAACTTGTGCTAATACAACTAAACCTTCACCCTAAAACCCCATCAATTTATCTCAATTACAATAAGTAGCTATTTCACTCAACTTCATCAATTAATAATCTATTTCCCATCACCTTATCTTCCAAGTAATAGCCAATCAATCTATTTTATACCAACAAATTGACCACTTAACCAAATTTAACCTACCTAGTATCCATCACTACAGGTCGAACCTCGATATCAAAAACTCGCATATAGCGCATTAAAAACAAACTCGATTTAACAACACATTTGGATTGTCCCTTCCAGTACCTTATATCGAGGTTCCTGTATTTAAATTTTTCCCGCATTTCCCACGAATTAGTTCGTTATATCGGGTATAGCAAACTCTCGATTTAAAGAACACATTTTGACGGTCTTTTCGAGTTCGTTATATAGAGGTTCGACCTGTACCAAAAAACAAACTTTTACAAACTACACCCATCTTCCAACTAACACAACTGCATTACTTTAATACCTTTCTAATAACACACAAAAACAAAACTACTTCCCAGAATTCATCAATCATCTCTAAAAGCACTTTTTTAATTCGTCATTACTTAAGTAAATTAAAAAAAACTTTCAACTAACTTTGGTTTCTCTAGTGGATCTGGTTCGTTCCTACCCAGACCAGCTGGGTTTTTCTCCGCTTCCTCTTTGGACAGAAGACACAACTCAGCTTCCACTTTCCCCTGACAAAAAAAAATATTTATTTAATTATACTCAAACTACTGCAAAGCATCAAATCCTACCGTCAGCTCCATCTCGTCGTTGTCCTTCTTCACGAAAAATGGCCACCACCCTTTGACTCGCCTCTGTTTGAAAATAGAAATCATGGGCACAGAGCTGTCGGGTTTGAGCATGTCCAGCGTGCACAATTTCGACGATTTGGCTCCTCGAGGAAATCTGTTCAAATCAAGGGTAATGGCGCCTGTAAAGAAAAGCAAAGTTTTTATACATTTGACAACATAACTCATATTCTTGAACTTTAAAGGGAAAGTTAACCAAACTGATTTTATTGCGGAAAATGAATAAATTTACCATAAACACTAATTAGTCGTTGCCAGAATATGTTTTAATGGTGTTACTTTTGTGTAAAACGATCACAACAATGCATTATGGGAGTGTGACGCACGGAAATCAAGCTCTTGCTAGTTCCAAGCTTCCTAGTTAATGAGAAAACCTGGTATGATTTTACAACTTTTGTGGATTGCGTTTGTCCACGATTTGCCGATGTAACTGATTTTCTCATAAAGCATTTTTCTATCGATATGCGATCGGAAAAGGGTTTTTGCGATCATTTAACACCAAATTTATGAGTTTAAAACATCATTTGGCGACAATTAATTATAATGTTAACGACGAGTTTATTCATTTTTCACCATAAACCAGATAGCTTAACTTGACCTTTAAAAATCTAATATTGAATCTGATTACTGTGTATTTTAATCATAAATTACAACCAACTTCAGCAGGCGGTGACACTGGCATGGGAATAACCTTTCCCGCAATAAATTTTCCCATACCAGTATCGCCACCTGCTGACAATTGGTTGCATGTTAAATTCAAAAAACTAATCATCATTATTACTTCAGGACGGTAGATCTCGAAGTATTAAATTCAAGTAAAAAAAAACTTCAACTTTTCCCGCTCTTTAAGTTGCACTCAGGTCACGTGCCATACCACAAACACGCCCTTTAACTTGTCACAAAAACACCTTATTTATTCCTTTCCTATCAATTATTACCCAAAAAATCATCTGCTGAAAAGTGATCTGCATCCCACACTTGTAGTTCGAAGCGTGCTGGGATCTTCGATTCACTTTCGTCCCATGAAAAGAGCGTTGCTTTTCTCGAAGTAACGATCTTCTCTTCAGCTACGAGGTAATCGAAGGGGAATACGAATCTCCAGTTGAAATTTCCTTCTCCAGTTAAAGACCGATAGTGAATATCAGTCGTCTGTACATCATCCGGGCCTTTTAACCATCTAAAATAAAATTGCAAAATGATTTAATAAAATATTTTCTCAATATTTGAGTGAATCTAACCCTTTGACGTAAATATCGCTCATCTTTTCTCCGGTGAAAAATGCATCGTCTTCTAACACTACGTCATCAGTATTCCATATAATAACACGAAGTTCATAACTAAATTAAATGTAAAATTATTGTAATAAAGTTTAACAATTTTTTTATATTGAATTTATATTTTAAGACGTCACCTTTTTGGCTTTCTCGGTGATATGTCGACAGCAACATCCGGCAAAGGCATATCCATGGGAAACAAGTCAACCCACATTTCCAATTTTCCCTGTAAATTTAACAATAAAAATAATATAAAAAATTACAAAAATTTAAAGGTCAAGTGAACTGAACTAATTTATTATTAAGTGTAAATCTACACATACCAAACAGTAATTAATCGTCGCCAAATGATATTTTTTGACAGGTTAAATTTTGTAAACACAGATCGCAAACAGTGAATGTCAAAAGCATAATGGATTCTGGGAATTTTGAGTTTGTGACGCATGGAAACATTGCTCGAGAAAATTTCGGAACAAAATCCCGAATCAGTCGCTAAAAAAATAAAAATAAAAGCATTGCGGGCAATTTCTGCTACAGGGGCAGCAGACATCGTGACGTCATAAATCGCGGCAGCTCCCATACTCCATTTCCTTTTTGACATTCACTCATCGCGATCGTTTTTTGAAAATTTTAATGTGTCTGAAAATCATTTGGCAACGATTAATTATTGTTTGTGGTGAGTAGATTCATATTTAATATTGAAACAGTTCAGTTGAATTGACATTTAATTTTTTTTTACTTGTTCAATCCCAGGTTTAGCTGGATTATACAACGGCCTCGTCTCAACGTGCTCCGGCACCAATTTACAGCCTACTTTAGGCACTTCTTGCCACTTTTTCAGAACAGCCAATGAAATTGCTTCTTCTGATAGACTGCTCACTAAAAATTCAATTCATTATCAAATTATGAATTTATTTCAATAGATGAAATTTAATAAAATACCATCGATGCCTTCGTCTTTTGCATGAATCACAAAACTTTTTCGACCAATCCGAACTCTTCCATTAGCAATGTGTGGTCCATCCAATTTGTGATCTTTGCACAATCTGGCCAATATTTGACTTGGTTTGAGTGAATCTCTCCACTGATTATATCCGGTCCTGAATAAAAAGTAATTTATATTTAAAAGTTCAAATTTTTTATCACTAGATAGCGCTCTTAGTAGCAAATGAAAATAACCCCTTTAGATATATAAAAAAAACAAAAAAAAACAACAAAAATCACTATAAAGTAAACTACTCTACTACAACAGAAGGTTCAGCAGTGAAGTTGCTCAGATCTTAATGCTGGAGAAGCAAGGGGCAGCAAATTGTTACTAAGTTTGTTTTGGGTTTATCAAAACTCACAATTCGTATTTGAGCGGCAACGCACAGGTCGCTCTGTGTCTAGAGTAAAACCTATTTTCCAAATCGATTTTAGTCTGACCGATCAAATCGTCAGAGCCGACTAAATCCCAGTCGTAGATTTGCACTGTTAACAGCGAGTCGTGAGGTATTGTTGCTTCGAATTCGAAACATTTCCCAAATACTGGGTTCAGTTGTTTCGATATGTAGTTGTCCTTGTCACTGACTCTTTTATTGCCTAGTGTTAGGACTATATAAGGATCGGCTTTGCCATTCAAATCCATTGGATGCAAGTCATTAGCCTAAATTAAAATTATAAATATTTATAAAAAAAATTATTTATTAAAATTTTATTTATAATTTACCTTTACGATATAAACTCGAACAAGTACATGAATGGGTTCATTGCTTGGCAGGCCGTGGAATAATCCACACTGTGGATCGCCACCGGTTATTGTATGATCTTCGATGTCGTTTGGTAAAGGAATTTTATAAAACTTTATAGATCCCTAGAAAAATAGTTTTTAAAAGATAAAAATTATAATAAGTAGATAGAGAATTTTTTTAGGTTAAAAAATTGTCATTGTGAAGAGCAACAACTGCAGGTATTATTTTAAAATAAAATTCTGGCACCTAGTGTTAAGATTTGAAACATTTCACAAAATTTTGTAACAAACGTTTCAAATTTTAACGCTAGATGGCAAAGCAATCACGTAAAAGACATTTTACGTGGTCAAACAAACGTCGACCAGATTTGTGAATTTTTTTGATTTTTAAAAAATTTACAATGATTTTTAAAAGATTTACAAAGATTTACGAAGATTTTAGAGAATTTTTATGATTTAAAAAGATTTGTAGAGGTTTTAGAAAGTTTTTGAGATTTTTAAAAAATTTTTGAAGGTTATTTCTACTAAAGATTTGAGATTTGAAAAGATTTTCAGAGATTTGCAAAGATTTTTGTAAATTTAGAAAATTTTTAGAAATCTTTTTCACCTATCAAGGAGATTTTCGCGCTTGTCTGATTTTTTGGTCTTTTATTTAATTTTACTTGTTAGTTTCTTACCTTAAAATTTCCCACAATTCTGTTATCGTCTTCGCTGTCTTCGTTAGTCTTTTTACCCCGGTATAATTCAAAGCTGTGTAACCATTCTTTAAAACCATTGAAATCTGGTTGAGCTTCTAATTCATTAGGATAAATCTGATTATTTAAAAAAATTAAAATTATTTTATAATAATTATAAGTCATGGTATTGCATACTTTGAGCAATGCAGGAGCTTCCTGTACTTTCTTCTGCAATTTCTTTGGAGACAACCTTGTTGCAAACCTGACAGCTGTAGCAGCTCCTTTAAATGTCGTTTTCTTTGTTTCTGTTTTCTGCGCATGTTCTTCATTCCATTTGATTTCTTTCATTTTTACATCATCTGTGAATTATAAATTACAATGTAAATAAAAGATTTAAAGTCTTTATATATCCCATCAAGCAAACCAAAAAACCAACATGCAAAACAAGAAAAGAGAAAAAGAAGAAATTATAAAAAATGAAATAATACAATCAGTTAATGCATGTTTCAACTTCTTTTTAACGCGTTTGTGAATAATGTTTCGCACTGCAAAAAACATAAAATCAAATAAATATTTAAAGAATCTGCAAGCAATTGAACTTTTAATTAAAATACAGTGATGTTATAAAGTATAGAAAATTAAAATACCGATGAAATAATGATATTAAAAATAGATAATAAGAACATTTAAATGTTTTTTTTACTATTCTGCCTGCTGCAAGCTGCAGACATCTAATGACAGTTGTTTGCATTAATTGGATTTTAGTGTAAATTTTGCATAAATTAAATCAGTGATGTGTTATCATTGACTCTTCTAAGCATCCTAAAAAATTTCTTACCTAATTTCTTATTCTCTCATATCAATTTATTTTTTCACCTTTTAGAAAATATTTATAATTTTCAAACATTTCAAAATGCAATTTTTCTAACATCACTGAAAATTGTGTGATCTGCCTGGCTGAATTTTTGGAAACTACATTCTCAGTAGTTTCAAGATCTATCACTAGATAGTGAACTAAGCTAATTTAAATGGCAGTACTAAAATAAGTAAAGTTCATTATTCTTATTATTATCTATTCTTAGTAATCATAAATTATTGCCATGCTAAAATATAATACAAACCAACTAAAATTTTAAAATTCAATTGTACTTTCTACAAACTATATGTTAATTTCCTCTGCTTCTTTATACTCAACTTTACTAAACACCACAACCATTTCACCTACTTATATTGGTAATCAAAGTTCCATTCTGCATTCCTTCATTCCTCTGTGAACTGTTTTCCAGACCTCTGGCTTCCTTCCCTTCCTAAATGGAAAAACCTAATTAAAATTCCATTCATACCACCACAACAATTTTATCCCAACCTCAATAAATGCCTCTATGGAACAAAAGTACTTAGTCCACCAATCTTTGTTCTCCTCATCTGAATCTTCTTCAATTCCTGCTTGCCTCTTAAGATTGGCATCTGTCTTTTCTTGCTTTGTGCATCGACCGTTATTCGATTCAACAATGATGACCGTCTCCATCGAATTCTCCAAAACTTTATTATCAACTGCAGTTCCAGTGTCCAGTGCTAGTGTGTCTGATCCTTGGTCAGCCAGCCCCAACTGCATCAAAGACCTCTTCCTTTCTTGAGCTTCTCTTTCTCTTTTGGTCATTGGAACGTACAAAAATTTGTGCAATGAATTTATAATGTGAGTTCCCACTAAAGTGAAGCGACCGAAACTCCGACAATCGACAACGCGGATGGTCAGTGGTGGACAGTAAAGAGCTTGCTCTGGTAGTTCCTAAACGAGGGTTTTTAAACTTAATATTGATGTTAATGGGGTTGGATACTATTTATTTTACGCTAATTTTGACCAATACACCAATATAGTAGAAAAAGTACTTTTCCTACTATATTCCGGCGCCGTCTATTGGTCAAAATTAGCGTAAAAGCAAAGTATCCAACGTCCTTAATTGGAAGTTAGGATTTAGCCCTACCACATCGAAGAACTTGACCGAAATGGTGAAATTGGGATTCTTCTTGTAGCTCTGGATTACTGAAGAAGCGAGAATGTGACCGGCACATTCAATGTCCACTCTTGGACTGTCTACAGACATGAGATGGATCCTCTTCAGGTCTCTCAATCCCCAAAACAAAACTTCAATTCTGTATTTGGCCAAAGATGGACGAATGTCCAAAGGTACTGGTAGGATTGGTCCATGCTCTGCAGGTAAGATGCATTCCTTTGGTTGTGGAAGATCTGGTAGATCTTCCTTTTCTCCTGGACCCTTAATCTATGACAATAAATTAGTTTAGGACATAACAGTACATGTTCTATTCTATAGTACCGGTATAGTCTGTAATAATTTTAAAATCACTATCTCTTTAAAATGTTTGTATTGACGTAGTGTATTTTATGAAAAACTCACTCATTTCTTACATCACACAGTTAACTCCCTCATATCCGGACATACTGATATCCGGCCAAAAGTATCGGCCCCTTTTAATGTCTCCCTACACTAAATACTCTCTGTTACCCGGCCACTTTTCCCAGTCTCGCCCTATGTCCGGATATGAGGGAGTTGACTGTATTTTAAAGGGAATGAAATCATTTGGCGAGCCCGTTTTGGCGAGCCCGGTTTGGCGACGCAACGGTTTGGCGACGTTCGGTTTGGCGCCAAATTTATTTTATGTCTTTTTTTTTTTAAATGTTGTTGTCGAATGTCGTCGACCGTTGTCAAAACGTTGTCAAAACGTCTCCAACAGTGTACACATAAGATTACAAGTTTCTAGTAAAGTTTGTAGATCTCAATCATCTCAACATTCGCCTACAATGGCCTCTGCAATACAATCCAAACGAAGTCGAGACAAGTTTTTTAACGACGGCCACATTTACATTTTCGATAAGTTTACTGTCGACGAGTCCCGAAAAATGTGGCGTTGCGAACGCAAAAACGAATGCAAAGAACGCATTCACACGAGTACTGTTGATGGAACTGTCGTTAAAGTTGTAAACGAACACAACCACGACACAGTTCCAGCGAAAATTGAGTCCGATCAAGTTGTCACAGCAGTAAAACGTAGAGCAGATCAAATGGAAAATCCTGTTCAAATTATAAATCACTGCTCGCAAGGACTCTCGTTATCGGCACAAGGAACTCTTCCCAACAATGCAGCATTACGACAAGTTATTGCCAGAAAACGTCGAAAAACCGAGGGATTGCTCACAACTTTGTGCAATAATAAATAATAAAAAATTAAAAAAAAAAAATTTATGGCGCCAAATCGCTGTCGCCAAATCATTACAGACCGATTTTAAAATCATCTGATGACAACACTAAGCTGTATTTGTACAATTTACAAACTTTTTTCACTGCAAAAAATGTTACAAAACCCACCAGAAATCAGCTTACTATAGATTTGAGAAACACTGTTTACAAAATAGAAGAATTTTATAAAACAAAAACTTACCTCCAATAATTCAAAAGTTGCAAGTAGTTCCCCAGCACAATCCAATCCCCTATTTAATTGATACCATTCAAGCGACGGGGGAAATTGTGGCTTCGTGTACGGTTCTTCGAGTAACTTCACGTGTGGTTTACCCATTGCACGACCAATGTATTCACTTTTACCCTACAACACGAATCAACTTATGCATTTTTCCAACATTTTTTGTATTATTTAATAAAACATACCACTTTATCCATATCAAATATCTCAATTACCACAACAGGTGGCTCTGCCTTGATGTCTTCGCGGTGTCCGTACACAAGAACCTCAGGAAATATTAGCAATTCATCCCAAGTAGGACTCAAAGTTTCTTCAATAACTTGTGTAGTTTGACTGTATTCCCCTATAACAACTCTTGCAAATGGATCAGATAATCCAGAAGCATCTGAACCAATCAGTGATCTTGCTTGATACATGTGAGCTCTTAACTGAAACATGTGCTTTTCTGGAAACACACCCCAAACAAAGAATATTGCAAACGTATTTTACTACTATAAAATCAATTACCTCTGTAATGTAACAATATAGGTGGTCCAGCTTGAAATTTGTCCATATTCCTCACTTCTGGTGATATCTCATAACCTCTTGGCATATTCCGCAAGCAATTCTTCTTGTGTTTTGTTAATCCAAGCCATAGATAAATGGACACTTTTGCCTGAATTGCCCATCCAGAAGGTCCTTGGTTTCTTTTACCTGGAAGCTGCAATTATAGTGAAATCTCATTAAAATGAACAAATCTTTCCATTCTATCAGAGTAGAATTCATATTAAACAATATAAGCACGTTGTAACTTATGTGCGCATTTCAGCCGGACTTCTATTTGAAGGTGCGTTTTTAAATCGAGAAATACAAATGTATCAATAAAGTGTTCTAAGGTTATGAATTTCTCGATTTAAAAGTGCACCTCCAAATAGAAGCCCGGCTCAAATAAAAGCATGGGTTTGAGACTATTGAAAATAATAAAACCACACCCCCCCCCCAACCTTTTTGAACATTAAGATGTAAAATGACAACAATAAAAACTAAAATTATCATAAATTTATTAGAAACAACAAGACGTATTGAAAAAATTAGTAAAATTAATTTTAAAAAAATTTCAGTAACTGACTTACTTTTAGAAACACTGGTTGTAACTTAGCACAAAATTTCCCACATTCCTCTTCGACGATCGAATAAATTATTTGCCTCGCGTCGAATCGATGATAAGCCACTCTCTTGCCACTCATGATCATCCATAAAAAAACATCTGGCAAAGCATCTTGTGGCTAGATTTTAATACCAGAAATCAGTGTTTTATAACTTTTAAAAATAAATAAAATTTTATTACATCATCGGTTAAATCTCGGAGTCGATGAGCCATGTTCTGTGATGCTTTTAACTTTTCCTTTAAATTAGATTTGGTTATAATTGGCTTAATTGACTTTGCTACATTATTGATATGATCCTTTAAAAATAACAAAATAAATTACAATTATTTTATAATTTAATAATAAAAACATCTTACAATTTCTCTTTGGCACATCCGTATCCGTTCTTTATCTAACTTTGTTTTTCCTGCTGCAGCGCCGCCACCGACACCGCTGATGATATTTGCAAATCGACTAAAAATAAAAAAAAATTAATAATAATAATATAATTTTTAAACTCATACTTTTATTTCACTGCAAACTTACTTGCATCCATTAGATAAATCTTCTAAGGCCATTTTAAGTCTTTTTTCAGCTAAAGGATTTTCTTGGTCCATGAGATCAACAACATCTGAAAGTGCTTCATCCTACAATACATCCATTGAAATTTATTAAATTATTCTTTCAAAATATTTATTTTAATACCAATTTATCTGCTATTTTTGATATTATATTTGAATTATAAATTCTTCTTCTGTGATCTTGAAAAACCGTTCGAACATACATGCACGGCTTTCGATCCATATATGGCAAGTAATAGTAATATCTGTAATTGAATGTTGACAAAGTCATTAAATAGTTTTGATGTAATAAAATGTTGAAACTGTCAATTTCTTTTGTAAACTTTGAATATCTACAATTACCTGTCAGTTGAATGTGGTTTTATAGATGGTGTGCCACTGTGCCATTTGGGGCCTTCGATGCGAATCGACTCTGGACCGTAGTCATCTTCTGATTCCACTTCATTTTCAAGTTTACATAATTCTGTTGATCCATCTAGGATATTGCCTGCATTGCCTATGCTGAGTTCAAATACAACAGGTCTTGTGCCCAATCTTTGATCAATCATGCTGGCGTCTGTTACAGCACTGAAAAGGAAAAATTCTTCGTACCGGCCATAAGAATGCTAAAAGTAAAAAATCAGTACATAATTATTTTTCTACTTAGCTGAGCCAAATAATAAGTGTGGTAAAATAAAGATTAACTGAAACTCTGATTTTAACACATATATTCAATCACAATCAGAGCCATAGTTTGCCTATTTGGTGTCCTAAACAATATAAAATTTTACGTTCCTTATTTTCATGTTTTCTCCATGTAACTTACTTCGTTGTTTTTTGATTATTTTATTGGTTTTAGTTATTATTTTGGATTTCAAATTTTACTAAATATTAATGCTATTTATTACCACAAATAAATAAACTAGCCTGCAATGATCCCAACTCAACACAGAGCTTAGCGCTCCAACACGAAAGTCGGTGAAGATATAAATCTCCATCTGTCGTTACTTCTTTTATAAAACTAATATCAGCTTTTGCAATCAGTCGATTCGCAAAAGATAATATTTCCAAATGGTTAATCCTTCAACTAAAAAATGATGGAGTCAAATTCTAGTTTTTAAAAACGGCAAAGTTGTTATATCAACAAAATTGTTGATTCGGCATCCATTCGCTTCCCGTCAATAAAATCTTTTTTTGAATCCTTTTTTGAAGTACAAATCGTAAGAGGGCTAAATGATCAGATTGGTATTGATCTTTGACTCGCTTCCTGCAGTGCAGGATCAAAACCAAAATTAAAAAAAACTAAAACTTTGTGACACCATCACTTTAAAAAAAAAGTTTTTTCCATTGAAATACATCTTCTCCTACACATACGAATTTAAAACAAAAATTACATCTTACCTCAACAATAGGCAATGTATTGTCCACTTCCACATTTGATGTGCCCACATCCAGTATGTCCAACATCTCTGTTCTAACTGCAATTAAAATCCTTCCACGATATGACACTCCTTCTCCCAAACCATCATTTAGAGCTGTATGTTGGTCAAAGATGGAATAATGTCTGGTTGATCCGTACATGTAAACAAAAGCAGGTCCAAATGTGGGTAGAAAACCTAATATCAACATATCATCAGCTATGCTTTAAAAAAAACAACTTTATCATTGTTAAAAATTTACCTTTTTCACCATCATTAGAAATTTTAGATAATTCAATAAAATGAGTGCCAATCACTGGATCATTCACTGAATCATTATCCCTCAACTGGATTTTGATCCTCTGACACAATGGTGGAAACATTTCAGTAAAGACAACTTGTTCGTTCCACACAGGTTGATAGGTATTTTTTTTCACAGATGTTTTACCCTGAAATTAGAATAAAAAATTATATTTATGATATTTTTGAGCACTAGATGGCGCCATAATATAAAATAGAAATCAATGAAAAAAATATATTTTATAATTTTTTTTAGTTAAATAGTCAATTGTCACCATAAAAAAAATTCGAAAATGCCTGACAACTAATTTCAGAGACAAGCGTGACTAAAATTTAAATTTTATAAACTGGCTCTAAAAAAGTCAGAGATCAGAAAAATGTGACCTAAATTTCCAACTCCTTTATTAGATGTCTTAAGCCTGACTGAAAAGTCATGACCCTTGATCTCCACGATCACCTTAGTAATCACCCATAGAGACCTTAAAGATTAGATGCCAAAATAATTTAATTCTTGTATTTCTTACATTTTTTGAAGAGTAACGAAAAATCGTGCTTTACCGACAGGTAACAAATTTCGGTCTGACAGGTAGCGGAACTGACGTCATCTCTCTTGGTAACCCGGAAGTTACGAAGGAGATGGAACTTGATTTATCGATCAAAATTTTTTTTTTACTCCAACAACATTCCCTTTAATTTTAAAAAATTAAACTTACAGCCATTCCAGCAAAGGAGACTTGAACAAATGGATCAACTAAGTCTTTGGCTTCTCCTGTAAATGCCTTTTTGACATTTGCCATAATGCCGGCGTTCATTCGCGGCAAACCGTCGGCTCGATAAACCCTCACTATAATCCTGGCTCTTTGTCTTTCTGCTGGTATTCCTTCAGGTAACAGCAAATTACTAAAAATAAAGACAAAAAAAATGATGACATTGTACAAACAGTAAAAAAAAAAAAAAGTTAAAATAACTTACGCTTCAATATCATCATCATCCTTTTCGCTCTTTGGTGGAATCTAGAAAAAAAATTAAACTGTTAATTAAATATTTTAGCAACATTTCCTTGATGACTAAATCCAAATGTAATTTTTACTTATTTTGCACAGCAGTTTGCAGCTTTAATTACATTTACAGACTGTTAATGCAGCCACGGGAAAGAGTGCAATCAATAACTTTTTATTAATTTACACAGTTTCCTTGAAAGAAAATGTTTAATCAAACAACAAATCCATAGATTACCTATAATAAATCAAAATGATTGATTTTACTTCATTGCTGACTTTCTCACAAAACTTATTAATCTAGTGTCTAATGAAAGAGTTTAACTTTTGCACTTTCAAGTCAGGTTGTTGGAGAAAAGAATGATAATTATAATTAATGGCAATGATTGCCTGCAACTTCAAACAACTATTAATCAATTGAGATTATATTAAATGTCAATTGACAGTATTAAAGGTCAAGTGAACCGAATTAGTTTATTATTAGAAATAAATGTACTAATCACAAACATCAATTTTAGTAAAGCAAAATAATTAAAAATTGCTTTTTGCAATCATTTGTCATCTGGCAGTTGCATTATGGGTATTAATCACATCATAAAATCTAGCTACAACTCAAAATCAATGGATGTACTGCAGATAATTCATACTACAAGGAGCTTATAATGTTGTTAGCTCTAATCTAGAATTTAGTCATGAAATGCTAAAGCTCTATTGCATCAATGTAATGCAACTCGTGAAGCAAATTGTACAACATTTTGTGCTTGACAATCTCGCAAACTTCATGCAATAATATGCCACAATATGTCAACAACAACATTAAAATTTTTCAACTTGTGATTTTGATTGAAAAGTCTCGGCATCTGCATCGATGTAAACACAAACTTGCCTCGATGTAAATAGTGCTTAAGACCTAAGTCAGATCCCAGAATGCAATTTCTAGATAGCAATAACTTTTGGTTTCACTTACCAATAACAAAACTCTAAGTCTTTTTAGCCATTATTCTAAGTTTTTTTTTTTATTAATTACATTATTATAACATATCATTCCTTTTTGAGACCTCACCTTTAATACTAATTTGTAAAAGGTAAAGTCCTTACATTTCAAGTGACAATTCAGTTGACACTTCTAAGTGCTAATTCATCATTGTCACCCACTACCCATAAATTTCATTCTATAATAAACCCATCTCATCCCTGAGCAAGCACAAAGCAATACATCACATTAACACCAATATAGTATTCAAGCACCACTGCACATCTTGACCTTTTATAAAAATCTCACCTGCAACAAAACTGCAATGAAAACTAAAGAGCTTCTAAGTTCTAACTTTAGTTTCACTAGGTTTAAATTTCACAGCCCAAAAGAAATAACTTCTATTTGTGTAAAACACTTTACCTTTAAGGTGAAAAATCTCTATTTTCACCACTTTATGTACACAACAAAGACTTTAAGTGAGCAGTTGGCAATTCCAGCAATAAAACTGGACCCCAGGCAACTCAATCCACATATGACTTTAAATGCAATCACAAAGTGCAACCCACAATTCACCATGGCTGGAAACACTTGAATTGCTTATCCATTATTCATGGTGACATATACTGTAAATCTAAGACTTTATTACCAATTAAGCTTGTTGCTAACTTCACTGGATATATTGCCTTCATCAACATTGTCTTGACAACAAAAGACAATGTGTGAGTGTTTTGGCCATAAAAACAATTTCTAGTTATTTTTTACTGTCACTAAATGGCACTTCACAGGTTAAGTAATTATGTTTGTAAATTATTTTATTAAAAACTACAAACTTTACAAGGCACTTGAGTACTCTTAAATGGCTCATGTCTTCTTAAAAATTTAAGTTATTACAGCAAGAGAAAATTGTTGGGAATTAGTGAAACATAAGCTTTAGAGGAAACTACTTTACTGTCATCAGATTTGTCCAGAGTGCAGATCTTAAGTTTCATGAGGAAAGGTATAAATTATTGAAAAGTAGATTAGTTTTTACTCAATCTCACATTTATGAGATTGAATGACTCAGCTGGTACCAGCAATGCCAAATGAATTCAATTTCATGTCATCCCACTTCTTTCATGAGTCCTTTATGCCCTAAAGAAACCTACTGAAATTAAAGACTTCTCTGTCAACTGCAGTCTTCATTTGGAATCTTTGCCTTAAGCCCAATAGAAATCCAATTGTATTGTATGGATAAAGTTGTCAAAAAAGTCACGAAACTTTTTAACTTTTCTTACAGTACATAGAGCCTTAAGATATGCTTAGCAATAAAAACCACTTAAAACTCAATAAGAAACAATCTTAATTAAAAAAGTTAAAGTTTATAAAAAGTTGGTTGATTAAAGAATGTCTTATTATACTGTAGATCCATAAATTTAATCAGCAAAAAATTTGCAATTTTTAATCCACCTTTGTTACCAGGATAATTCAACATTAAACTACATTGAAGATCAAGCAGCATCAATAGACAGTTACGGTAATGCAACTACCATAATATAATATTGATACTGTATACGCCCCTAACATTCTCACACAAAAAAGCAACTAAATGCCACTTAATTGACCCACTAAGTGATTACGTGACATAACTTTACAGTCGTAATTCTCTGAAAATCTATTTGTAACGACACTTACAAGTTAGTCTTATTACTTAAGACTAGGCAGTTAATCTCTACAGTACCTGGCTCACAGCCAGTAGCGAAAAGTATCTTAAAATGGGCTCAAGCATCCTTCACCTTTCAACTCGGCCCATTATTCATTAATATATTATCCCATCGTTTCCAGACCACCGTGCATTGGCCCAAATCATCTTACCAAGTTACATTATTTACTGAAATTGTTTTAGGCATCTCTCAATAGATGCAGAAAGTCGCTTTAAGTACTTCTTTTTCAAAAAGATACTTTCTAGGAATAAGTGACTTCAGTTTGAACACACACTATAATTCCTTTAACCTGTGACCTATTTTAGTATTAAAGCAACTTGAAAAGACAAAAAAGTACCCCAAGGGTCACTTATAGAAAAAGTTTTATTTTTTTCTCAAAAGTCCCTTTTTTTAAATTATGCAAAAAAGTCACTTTCTGGTCTGAGATGTCATAGAATACAAAAAAGAAAAGAAAATGACTCTCTCTTGAAATTAAACGCACCTAATAAAAGCAAATTTTAAGCTTTTGTATTTAATTACAAATTTGGGAGAATCCATTTCAATACAAAATATTGAGATGCACCGTAAACAATTTCAGAGAGAAAAATATAACTTGCTAAAATAATTGTTTGGTCTTAATATCATAACAATCTGTGATGGACAAGTACAAAACCTCTCCTTGATAATTGATCCACTAAGTGATTACTTCATGTGATGCAATCAGTAATTCTTCAAATGTCTATTTGCAATGACATCTAGTGTTATCACTTAAACTAGGCAGTTAGTCCCTATACAAAAGCCAAAATCCTCCACCACCAACAAACCACTCACCTTGACAGAATCTCCTCTTCCAATCACAGATATATCGCACTTCAAATACCCTCTTGGTCCAGCCAAAATGTCATCAGGATCAGTGAGCACAGCCCACTTGTGATAAAACTGGTGATCTGCAATCCACAAAACACCAAAAACATTTGAAAAAATAACCAACAAAACAACAACAAAAACCACTAGAAACTATTAGGCAACTGCACATTCAATCTAAGGCTAAGTTTGTTGCATTCACATGCAAAAGAGAGAGCAAAGTGTACCTGGTTGGGACCAAACTGTACCAACATCCATTTTGCATTGTCCAAGTATTTTGCCTGATCTTAATATGTTGCGAGAATGGAGTATCTAACAACAAAATATGCATACAATGCCAAGAAGAAAGGAAAAACATGCTACAAACAAAACAAGGCAGTGTGTGATACAAGAGATATTTTAATTAGACAAGTGAAAAGCTGCAAATTTCTCTTTAGAAAATGTCTTGAGACTCTTGACACCATTTAGTGCTAGTGTGTTTGAGTTTGAAAGAAGTTAGAAGTGATGTGACACATGCCAAACATAGTAAGTGGTTTTCTTTGATAAGTTTAGTCATGAGTGATTGAACTAAAATTATAATACCAGGGGCATCATAAACAGTCTTCACATCTAACTTGAAACTACCCACTACTGTACCAGCGCGTAAAACTTTACGGGAATGATAAACCTGTAGAAATAAATATTTTTGAAGTGATCAAGTGAAATAATTGCACTCATACCTCGCTATAAGGTCGTTCTTTATACGGCTTTTCGCTATAAAGGACTTTACTAATTATAGTAAGTTTTATTTACAACCTAAAATTTTCGATATAGGGCTAAAAAAAAGTTGGGAAATCCCATAGAACTTCGTTATGATTCGGGTAACTTTCCAGAAAGGTATCACGACGGTATAGCGAGGTATGGGTGTATAAAAGACAGAAAGATAGATTTGAAATAAAGAGTGTGGTTATGAAAAATGTTTTTTTTTTTGTAATTTTTGTATAGAGAGTGGAGAGTAGAAAATTTGTTGGATGCATTCAATTTCATTAATGAAAATCAACTTGACTTACAGTCAGTAGGTGACACTTTTGTCACTAGGGGGCATTTGTGTAATTTTTATATTACACTGCAAATAAAATTATGTTAAATTTTTGTAAAAGAATTATAGCCACTTTGACATTTGATAACTACCAAAGTAACACTTAACTAGATGCAATTATAATAGTTAAGAATTTTACTGTATGTAGTCTGCACTTAATGGCAGCCATTTTGATGTTAAGTTTTAAAGAGATATTCAAAGTTAACTTTGAGTTTTCCTTTCTAAAATTAAATGCACCTACAATATGTAAATAAATTCATCTTAAAAGTTCATGAAAGTGTTTATGTACTTTCTGATATTCAGATTTATGTTTTTTATGATTTTTTCATATTTCAATCTACAGTTTGAATTGAAATAATCCAGTATAATCTTTAGTTTGTATGCAGGTGAAGCTACACATTGGCCATCCAGCACGTTTTGCAATATACAATAAAATATGACCTTATTCAGTCAACACGTCTTTTTCTTGTCTCCAAAAAATGTATCAAATCGAGTGGAATGGTGATGGTAAAACCGATAGACTCATCCAAATCTCTGGTCCCCAGTGGCAAACCAAGTAACAACGGAGAACAAAAGTGACCCATGAGACCTGGTTTTCTCAAAAGAATCTTACAATTTCTTGCACTCATGTATTCAACAAAAATGAAACTTTTTCCTAAGATGGTCAGTTCTTTCGTTATATGGACAATGTATACCAACACAAACAGGTCAAGTTTGGTGCAAAAGCAATACTGAACATTTCAATTTTTTAGAAATAAAAACGCTATTTGTATCACGTTAAGATTTTATGATTTTTAAAATTAAGCATTATAGAATATGCTTATATATTTTTTGTGAATATATGTTGTAATTATCAAATGTTATAAAATTTAAAAATCACAAGTAAAAAATTAAAGTAAGAAATATACTTCAAAAACTGTCCTTGCTGCCCCCGCCTACAGGAATTGCCTGCAATGCTCACCCTCTATTTCATGTAAGTTTTCGTTTTCATGAAGGAAAATTCGCCCCTGGTTTTATTATCACCAAAGCAAATGGATGATGTCACGACTTTGTAACTTGGTGAAAAATGTTTGGATTAACTGGGTATTGAGAAAACGCGAAATTCATGGTAGTGCGAAAGTTAATAATAAAGTTATAAATAACTTGCAAATTTTTTTCCCTTTAAATTCCGATGAAATTCCTCAAAGAAAACTTATATTTAAAAAAAATTTCATTTTCAATCTTATGAAAAATTTTATCCATTTCTAATTTGTAAAAATAAAACTTTTACATCTACTGTTATAAATCATCTCTTTAAAACCTGTTGCTCACCATATATCACAAATGCTATTTGATCTCTGAATACAAATTGAAATTCCAAGCGGAAATTAATTTCATCATCCCATTTCCTAGAGTTACATTAAATTCTAATTTCATTCAATACTACATAGGCCTTTATCCAAACTGTTTCCGGAGAATCATCCTTAAACAATCTGCTTGGATATGTGAAGAAATTTGCTTTTATTGATATACATTACCACATGTGTATAATACCTTAAAGATTTCCTAATCTTTAACAACTCTACAGAGAATATGTATTATATATACAGTACTTTATTGTACATAATACATCTGCAACATTTACAATTATTTCAGCACTTTCCTAGTCCCTTTAACATTATGCAATACAAATCCCCATTGTTTCAGATTTATTGTACACACTGTACAATTAAATATAAACAATTTTCCCTTGGTATTAATCGTGTTTCTATCTATTTCAGTACATTTCCTGCCTTACAAAGCTGATGCCTGGCTTCCTACAACAATGATGTTTTTGTGAGGCTTCTTATTGCTGAGTGTGTAATGTTTATATTGTACGATGTTTACAATTTTGGATTTTGAAACCTCACAATTTAAGTATAAACAATAATGTGTGTAATTAATGGAAAAAGTAATTATAAATACAAGTATAATGTATTAAAAATAACTCATTAAAAAAATTTGTTTCAAAGATATTGTAGAAGTAAATTAATTTAATAAAAATACTTACCGTTAAAGTAATGATCTTGTCAAAAAGCATTGCTGGTGCCATATGAAAATCGAATACAAAATACTGAAAATGTAATGATATTAATAATGATTAGTTTTTACTCTTTCTTGACTAAAAAAATAAAAATGTATTTAAAGTACAGTACCGTACCTCGTTATAATATGGACAGTTGGTGGACTCTTTAACACCGGTGTATTTCTTTGCATTGCCAACTTGCACGCAAACCACAGGATCCATATTAAGTCCTGCTAATTGCCGTGCTTCGATCACAGTTATACATACCTTTAATGATTAAAAAGGAAGGTACTAAATACAGAAAAATCCATGAAACAAAAAATTCATTTACTGAATCTAATTCTAACAATTTATTGTAACATTACAGTGGAATCTGCGAGTAAAGATATTTAAGGAACCGCCCAAAAAATGTCGTTATATCCAAATTATTATAGCACTGCTTGAGTAGGGTGAGAAAAAATAAAAATGTCGTTATAATCGAGATCATTACTCGCGGATTTCACTGTAGTTTATATAATTTAATTTTAGCTGTTTAGATTTACAGTTCTCAAAGCCATTGTTTGCATTTTTACAGTAAATGCAGAAGTTGATGCAAAACTATTTTGCTCCATCCACATGATATTCAGTTTTAAAAACAAACTGTACTACAGTCGAGCCCCATTACAACAAAACGCATTAGACCGAAAAATTCAATACCGTAAGTGTATGAGTTTCCGTTAAAAGAAAAAATTTAATTTAATTTAATTACAGTATATCGTGTATTCTCCGATATAAATTTTTTTTCGTTATAACGAGTTACCTCGATTTGTTTGTGCACCATTAAAAACAAACAAAATTCCATGCAAAAATAACAAATTAATTATCGTATAAATATTTATTACGCAATTTCATTGTCGGATTAACGTTAATGAGATGATGAATATGTCATGTGATGAACATTTTCAAATAAATTTTCTAATAACAAACTTCCGGTTACGAAAACCTCGATAAATGTTACTCGTAATAACAAACTTTTAAACAAAAATAAAAGTTTTTTATGATTTCGTTATATGCAAATTTTCGTCGAAACCAAGTTTGTTGTAACATTGTTCGACTATAGGTACATAATTAATAACATTTTCTAAACTTCTTAATTAAAAATTAAAAAAAAATTTTACTACATCTACCACTTACCATATATAACTAATTAAAGTTAAAAAATTAATAATTATGCAAAATTAGTACAAAAACTATCTACTTACTTGAAAATCTTGAGCTTTTAACGCTGAAACAGCTAAACATGACTCAATCCTCGCTCTGTCAAATACACATTACAACCATTCATCTTCATTCATAAATCTTTTACACTTTCCATTTCAAACCTTCTGCCTGAAGAGTAACTCTGATCAATGCTTTCATCATCATCAGATGTAACTTGAGATTCATCTTCGCTAGAAGCAGACCGTCTTATTTTCATCACTCCATCTAGTACATGTCGGTCTAAGGATTGAGTTGAAGCTTTTAATATTTAAGACAAATTATAGTAGAAATAATATGAGAAAATAAAGAAATAGAAATAAAATGTGCAAAAAATCAATTAAAGTGGCAGTGAAATGAGTGTTTTGAAAAATTGCTAATCTCGAATTATTTTTAATTTTGTAATAGAAAAATATAAAATAAATTAGCAATTTTTAAATATTTTTAAATTTTACCAAAGTCGTGTGCACTGTCAGAACTTCTAACTGATACTTTATCAAATTGTTCCGCCGGAGGTCGCTGTTTTCCCAAACGCATCATTGATGTTAACGTTTTAACGCTAAGTCCTCTAAATAGAAAATAATTAATTAATTCCTTTTAGCACAACCGAAATTAACTTAAAACGTAGTTAATGCTGATTAAAATGTCGTTTGTGCAAAAAATAAAATTTAACCCTTTCATTACTGGGTTGCGAACATCTACGCGCATTGCCAGCTGTAGGTAAAAATTCTCCAATTTCTGCTATCTCGAAGATAAAGCGTCGTTAGTCAAATTGATTATAATTTTTGTTACTATCAACAGAGGGGGTATATTTAACCAATTAGAAACATTCTTTTCTTGCTTGACCCCTACTGTGTCACTCCTTCTGGGGAAATACTAAAAGTAGGTCATTATATGCTGAAACCTTTAATCCCTCATTAGCTTTAGCAAAAAGCCTAACCAAAAACGTCTCATAGGATTTTAAGGGGCAGAAAAATTGGAAAAGCGTAACTTTATAATTAATAATTTTTTTATATCATATTTAGCTTAGCCAGAACCTAGTTTACTATAATATAAACTTAAAAAGAAAAAAAAAATCTTTAATAGAAAAAGAATTCTATTCAAGTTGTGTGATATGTAAATTTTTACCTATGGTTAGTAATGAAAGGGTTAAGACGTAAATGACATTACAGTCAAAATCACATTACGGTATAACAAAACCACACATAACGAAGCTATTGAAAATTGCCAATTTTTACACTTTGTTTCCTATGTTTAAAATTTCGCTATAACAAACTCCATTATAACAAGAACCTCGAATTCTACTATATTTGAGACATCAGGTTTAAAAGGTTAAAAATCAAAGTTCATGACTCATGACTTTTTAGCCAATGGTAAAGCATCGAAGTAAAGGATTAAAAATTTAAGTAATTTTCTGCTTTTCTAAAGGTCACGAAAGCAACTACAGTTGAATCCGCGAGTAACAACATTAAGGACCACTCAAAAATGTCATTATAACCGTTTGTCGTTACAACCGAGCTCCGTTTACACCGTCAATTTGACGCTATAAGCGAGTTACTCAGTTGTAACAATTTTTTGGCGCTATATATGATATAAATTTTTATGTCACTGTATTGTTATTTTGACAGCTAAAATAAATTGTGATAAAAAAGACTATGTTTAGTTGGTAAACCTCTATTAATTAAAAAAAAATACATAAAAAACAAAACATTTTCATTACAACAGGGTTCCACTGTATTCCCTTTAAGACTTCCAACGATAAGACGGTTCAACTTTATTGTTAACTGTTTCATTGTTTTCAAAAATAATCTTATCTCATTATATTAAACACAAAAAGTGGCATACAAAATGCTTCACTTTTCAGACAATTAATCTTCTGATTAATTCTCTTCAATGCCTTTGGCAAGACATTGTTTAACCCAAGTGAGTCATGATTTTGAGTTCATCCACTTTAAGGGTGAAAAATGTCTTTTGTTCAGACACTAACGACTCCAACACTAAGCTACCTTTTCAGATGCAGAGTATGTGCTTATCACCTGGTGACCAACATTTAAGAGAAGAAAAGAAAAGACTGAAGGAAAACTACAAAAAAAAAAAAAAAGACTTAAGAGATAGAGTTGGCAGAGCTTTGACCCATTTTGCTTCTCATCGTGTGATTTGTTAAAAATTTACTCCTAAAACAATGGATTTTTGTTTTGTTGAAAGTCCTAACCATTGGGGTAATAATAGATCTGAATTATAGTAAACTGGATGTTGTTACAATTAGATTTACGCTATATCCAATGTCGTTATATCCGGATTATTTTAGCATTGCTAGAGTAGAGTTTAGGCCATAAAAAAATAAAAATAAAAAATAAAAATAAAAATAATTGAAGTCTTTACTCGCGAATTCCACTGTATGAGTTATGTAAATTAATATTATAATTAATAAAATATGTCTGGCAAAATGAATATTTCATATTGTAGAGTTTATAAAAACATTTGTTGCATGATCTTGTAGAGTTGCAACTAGTTTATTCGTGACAGGTTCGCATATGTCCAGAGTAGCCGCTGGCAACATTAAATATTAATCATAAAATTTCTTTGTTTTACAAACTAATTACAACTAATTCCAACAATAACATTAAAATTTTCATCCCTTGGTATTAAAACTGATCCTCACCTTTTACGTTCTAGAGAACGCGCTGATGCTAAACTAGCGCTTCGAGAAGCTTTCGTGCGTCTAGAATTGGTCTCCTTCACTGCTAAACTTCGCTCCAGATTTGCAATGTTCTGCTCTATGTCCAGCAATGTTTGTTGATCGTCATCAAAATAGTGATAATCGGGGTTAGCACCAGCTAAACTCGAGCTCGAGCTTTCGGGACAGCAGTATTTAATTTCAACAGATAGAAAAATCTAGTATAAAATTCATAATAAAATTTCTACCGCATCTCAATCATCTAGTAGTGAATTACAGACACAGACCATTAATGTCAAGATTGAAATTTAACTATGTGAAGAGGCCGTTCATAAATCACGTGCTCTTTTTTTGCCGATTATTAGACACCCACTTCCCCTAGTGACACTTAGTGCTTTAACAGTCAAAATTAAATTGGCGGCTCTGGGCCACCATACATAAGAAGCACATGCAACTATTGCAGATCCCCCCCCTCCCTCATGTAATATTTAGTGCTGTTTTGACAAACCCCCCTTCCCCCTAAGTCAAGCACGTAATTAATAAACAGCTTCAAGATAAGATAATTTAATTTGCAATTTTTGAAGAAGTGAGAGAAGAAAATCATTACTTTTATTCACCAAATTAGTTTGGCACTTAAAGGGACTGTTTATTAAATTTAATGTTTTGGCCACTACTGTCCTTATGTCATTAAAAGTGGCGCAGAGTTACATCAACTCTCACTAGATGGTGATAATGAGATGAGGAAGACAGTGTAAATTATAATGTTAGTAGTTGGTGAGCAGCACTGATCAACTCTTATCTTCTTTTCCGTAATGAATTTCCCAATGTCAGTGTCTCCGCCTAGTGAGAGTTGATGTAACTCGACGACACTTTCCCAAGCAATTATCCATGTCTGCAAGTCACTAACTTCTAAGTAGTAAAGTACTAAAATTCTGCTTACTCCAACAGGCATGTTATTTGCATCCAGAAACGTATCTGTTAATTTGAGCAGACCATCATCCACTATATGTTGTAAAACCAACCCATAGTTTCCAATGACCCTGCAATGTGATAATAACCAATTAAATTCTTATCTTATTATCGAATTAACTGCTAGTGATAAAAGTTGATAAAATTACCTGTTATTGAAATATTTATTGTAATTGAGAATTTGAATTTCCAACGTTTCGTGCCTTTCGATAGCGCGAGCCACCGGCCACTCGAAAGCCTGTAATTAAATTATTCAAACAACAGGTAAGGTTTAAGTTGTTAAATGAAATTGATCAAATACATACTTCTTCAAACAATGCGGTTTCATCACAGTTTTCTATTACTTTAGAATATAGTGAAGAACCTGAAAGAAAAAAAATAGTTGTTAAAATATTTTTTGTTTACTGTTTTCACAAATCACTGTACAAAATTGAATTTTTTGTCAAATTGCATTGTTAAATCATCTATTTCACTGACAGTAATAACTTGGAACAGTCATTACAAGTTATAAACCAAAAAAAACTTCGTATAAAATTGAAATTATTTAACAAAAAATATTTAAAATATTTTAGTTTTAAAAATTTGAATAATAAATACCAATTTTCTGAAAAATTCAAATTCCAATACCAGTAAAAAAAAAATTCAATAAATTTCAGATTCCGATTCCAATACAAATTCAAATTGCCATCCCTGATTAAAAAGTGAATTTTTTTGGACTATGACAGAGCGATTGCATTTAAATCATTTACATCTTTATATTTTGTTACATACCGGTACTACTAGTTTAAGCAACAACAAAAACAAAACATTAATTCAAAAAAATTCTTTCAACAACGCACTTCACTGTACGGTACTACTCTTCAACATTTCAAAACTTAAAACTGCCAAGTGCAAACTCTGACCAGCACTTCTACTTCAACACCTTAAACCGGTTCTTCCGACTAAATAATTAATAATATTTTGATCATGTGCTGTCACATGTTTTAAATAACTACATCAGCCTTGAACCTGCAATAATTATAAACCAAAGAAAAATTTTTCTTGTCTTTTTCCACTATTTTATAGGTAAAGTAATTAAATTCAGTGGCAACTCAACTCAGCTCAATAAATCAATACAACTTTTCGAATACAAAACACCGGCTTCCGGTTTACATAAAACGACTAAAATTACGACTCCAATAACTGAGAGAATGCAAGTCAAAAACAAAGCATTAAATTGTAATTTGGAAATTAATGGTTCAATAATTTGTACTTTCAGTGGAGAACAATTCAGCCAATGACCTGTGTAATTGTTATCATTAACATCTTTGTGGATCAATTTGGAAAATAGGAAATAAGCACATGAAAGGCAAGAACTGAGCTGTTTGCTTAATGTAGTTCTGTAATTACACCTACATTTGCACTTTTAAATGATAAAAGTCACAGTTATTCCACAGGCAGGAAATTTAAAGCAATTTACTTAAAATGTTCATCTGTGCTTAGAAAGTTATGACCAACTCCCATTGGACTGTGATAAAATGGTAGATTTGGATTTTAGAATTGCAGTTTTATAGCAAAGGTAAAAATGTAATACAAGGTGAGTTGAGTAATTTAACTTAAAATTACCAAACTCGATAGGTTTTTTCTCCCAAAATCTCAGGTTTGGAGGTCAAAACAAATAGTTACCATATATTTTTTCTGATAATGCTCAGGTAGTCAATGGTGTAAGAGACTCTATTAACACGCCCAAGCACTCATAAATAACAAAAAAAATACTTTTCTGATTAGGCACATACACTGTAAAAATTAAAGGTGAATTAAATCATGTAAAATGGTGATGATGTGGTGTTTATACTCGCTCTAGCTAATGCTGTAAATAAACATCTAATAAAAAATACACCCTAAGTATAAAAAATGTTTATTTGATCCTCTATTTAACAGCATTTATAAAGATGCTTATTTACACCACTAAAAAATACCGGTAGTGATAATCAATACAAGCTGAATAAGGTAAATACAAGTACAAACACCTGATTTAAATGGTGTCTGCAATGTAAACACAACACTCAAAGGTGTGCTGTTGGATATCACAGACACAGAGTAAGGTAAATTAACACCCTAATCACACCTTTATTTCTTACAGTTATGCAAGAGTAGGCTTTAGAATTACTGTAGCATTGTTGTTAGAACTAACAGTGCTAAACATAAACATATTTTTAAGTTAAAAAGCTATTTTGTGAAAAAGAATTGATTTCTCTCAATCATATGCATCATCAGTTGTATGAATCTCTACCAACTTTCGCCGGAAAAAGACGCAGCTGCTTTTCTATCGAGCCAGTCAAAGCAGAAAATGACGTAAGAAATAAAACGACGAAAAAGATTAGTCGCGCTTGGCAAATCAATTGCTAGAAAATCTCATCTTTATAAATTCTAAAATTAAATTTCCAATTTTTTGCTTTATACTTTAGTACATGTCAAATTACAAATGATAAAATCCACCACCAGATGGTACATGCATTTCTAAACTGATGCAGTAATTGCATTTTCTCATATTTTTTAGCACTTTTCTTCTTCTACTTTTATTTCATGCCTAATCCTAAAAAAACTATGATGAATTTTTCTTCAACAGTGCTACCTGAGTTGTTGAATGAATAAATGAGTTCATGGTTGAGTAAAACCTGTCAAACATTTTTCATAAGATTAATGTTATTCAATTTATACTTCTACCACTATTCCTTTCTCTCATTCAAAGTAAAGATAAAAATATTGACAAAACCTTTCTCTTCCTTACGAATTGAGTTACAATTTACAAATGGATCAGCTACATACATATCTCCTTACTCCGAACCTATACCCTTAAAAGACAAGTTTAAAGTATAGTTTTACTAAAACCATTTACATGTAAACTTAGATGCACTTATCAAATCCCTTCTTTAAGCTGAAGCACCAATCCCCATACATTATTGCCATACATCAAACATTCAAATATATAATTTTAAAAACATACTCTGTTGTTTATGCATTTACTGTTTGTACACACGGACCGTCTCTACTACCGATTGAATAATTTAGTGAAGTCTTTGATCTGTTGGTCGCTTCTTTTAGGGGGTTTAATTATAAATCTTGAAATGATTTATAAGTTTTAAAACTTGATAATGTTAAGCACTTTATGGTTGCATTTAATATGTTGTAATTAGTTTATTATTATAGCTTAGAATTAGCATAAGTCTTCAAAGTAATGCTAAGTGAATTTAAAAATAAATCATTTTGTGTTTTCATAAGTTAAATTTTGTGTTTTAGAAATACAGGTGAAATCAGTGCCACTAGTGGCCAAAAGTGGAATTAAAAATTTACTTTTTTATAGCGTAAAGAGTAGAAATAGGCTTTTGAAGAATTTTAGAACAAATCTAGTGCTGAGAATAATGAAAGCTGCCCTTGTAGCATGAAACTCATTAATTTAGAATACATGCATTGCAGACAATTTATGCTACAAGGGGCAGCTTGTTACTTAGCATCACCAATTCCCAAAATGCAATTTTCATATAACAATCAATCATATTTAACAATAAATCAATTTTCTTCAGTTGACCTTTAAAATATGAACACTTGTGACTTGTTGCTTTAAGTGACCTTTAACTATTTACTCTATTTCACAAAAATTCCAAACTTAATACAAGCTTTTCAAAAGCCACAACTCATCGACTTCGTTGGCATTCGAGGTATTCGCTATTCCATCATCAATTTTCTGCACCGCCAGCAAACAAATTCCCACTGGAAAATATTGTTGGCAACATTGAAAAAAATCAATATCTTATAGAAAACAAAATTGTTTTTGTTTTTAGTTTTGTTTTCATTAGCAGCAGCTGATGATGGAATTAAACCGAGCTGTTTTATCTTCAAGGCTTTCAGTTTGCACAGCAAGAGGTGGGTTTAATCGGAAATCAACACTTCAGAAAATGATTGAAGCATACCTAATCAAATTAAAAGACAAAGGTCCATCAAGCACTACTTTTAATCGACTATGATAACATTTGCTGCAAATAGCAATTAATCGATAACGAAAGTGATCTTTGCAGTATAATGTATACTATAAGATAAATTAGAAATTAGAAAAGTGAATTATCTAAAAGCATTGGAAATTAATTTGTAGTTTCATATCCGGAAAACCTCCAAAAGCAGAAGCAAAAAGTTTTTATTTTTTTTTTTTTTTTTAATATAAAAAAAATTGATTTTTTTAAAAGAAATTGATGTTTTTTTTTGGAAATTTTTAAAAATTGGGAAGTCAGAAAAACTCGAAAGTCTCATTAAAGGGTTAAGGGTTAAGGATTAAGTTTGTCCAACTCACTTGCATAAAATGCGGAATTATAAAACCGCTTTAGAAACGAACGAAATTTTTTTTTAAGTTCTGGATCGGGCAGAAGCGTAAAACTACAAATTAATTTCCAATGGCCTAAGTTATAAATATAATGTTACTTATGTTTTTCTAAGTTTCTAATACAAAATGTTTATAAGAAGATTAAAGAAGCACTGGCATTTGTCCGCCTTGCTAAGTCCATCATTGTTGCCAACTGTAACTACAAATCAATTCCAAAACTGCCACTCAAATATTCCCATTAAGTTTATATCAAGTCATCTCTAATTTTGGTTAAGATTTGCCACTATAGATCAGTTTTAAACATCAGAATGATACTGCTACAAAAAGATATTCAATGCAACCAGCATTTCACCCATTGCAAAAAATGTTTAATTTCTTTTTACTGAAAACGAATTTAATTACTATTTCCATTTCATCTTGCAAAAAAAAGTCACCAATTGCAACTTCATTTTTAATGAATTTCTCATTTTGCCAAAATTGAAAGTTTCATCTTAAAACATTCACGTTTATTCAGATCGAGTTTTTGTGGTCAAAATTAAAGTCGCTCATCCGATCCAAAATCTGGATCGGATTATTCAAACCGACAGCAGCCTTAATCCACAGACGTCTCAATTGTCTAATACTTTTAAAAAAAATTCAGAAATCCAGATATTGTTGGCAACATTGAACGCAACACTAAAAAAAAAAAACTAATCCAAGCCACTAGCATCTTCCTCCAGATGTCACTTTCCAAAAAATCAGTCAATATTGATTCAGCAACATTGTTCTAATACTCACATCAACTTCAATGCGCACATTAAATATAAGAAGCAAAACTAAACAGTTAGCTTAGGTCTCAGTAAATTATTCAACATGACATTAAAAATTAGATTTTTAAGTAATATTGCGTTGACGTCACTATTCTCCAGACAAGAGAAAAAGTTAATATTTAATGCCACTAAAGCCATTGATGTTGCAGCATTCCAGTTTGGCAAAATGAGATTTGCATTGCAAATATAATGTGGGTTTTACATTTGGCGCACGACATAATCTTCCTATAATGTACTCAGAGAAATTTAAGGGAAAGTTTGACTTTCACAGTTGTGGACAAATTCTTTTTATAGATATAGAAAACTAACAAAATTCTAATAACAGAAAAAGCTTCCATCTGGCAAAAATACCATGTTTTGTGAAAGCAGAAAATGCAACATTTAAATATATGAATTTACTTTTAAAAGATTTTTTTTGAAGTACTGTAATTATTGCTCTTAGTCTAATGTCTTTTAATATTTTAAAAACTGCATTCCAAGTAATAAATTGAAACTTTTTAATGAGGCTATTTTTTAACACTTATTGTTCCTAATGCCAATGTAAATGGTCAATTTGGAAACTTCACCTTCAAGTTCCCCATTGAATACCAAAATAATTGCATTCACAGATTGCATTATTTCAATTGTGTTAAAAATTTGCATTATCTGCTCTTACCAGCTGTCTCAAGGCAAAGTATACTTCCCATGTTATACCCAGACGAATTTTCATTTAAGTCTACACTACCTATGACCCTCAACCTTCAGCCTCAAGTGGTCTCAGCCACAAATTAGTTGTGTTGTTTCTTAGATTGTACTAATTAAAATTAAAATTTACTATATAAACAAAGTGCAAGACAACAAATATTAGACGAGATATTTATTCCAATTAGCTAAAAAGAATGTAAAATTTTATTTCAACGCAAACGCAACACTAAAGACCAAATCTTAATTAATTGGAAAAGCTGCTACATGGTGATAATGACCAATCGTCGTTAACCTTTCTTTACTTACTCTACACTCTAAAAATAAAAGATGTAGAGTAGGTAAAAAACAATGTTTTGTACTTTTTTCAATTAACCATTTTATTAAGATATAACCACCAATAATGTATAAATATACACCTTTTAGGTTTTATTATTTTTGTGAGTATAAGATTCTAATTAAAAATTTGTTACTTTAAAAAATATATATAAATATAATGTTGACAACAATAAAAGCTGCCCCTTGTAGCATGAAATACCTGCAGTGCACTCATTGATTTAGACTGAAAGCATTGCAGGCAATTCATGCTACAAGGGGCTGCTAGGTTTTGTAACAGTGAACGATATGATTAAAAAGAAGCTTTACTACAACTTTCATTTTTTGGAGTCAATTCTCTATTTTTAATGAAAAAAAGTTTAGAGTACCTAATTGATTTTGCTACGGTACTTAAAAAAGAGCATTCGCTAGACAACAGAGCATTTGCTTAGCATATAAGCTTTTACTAAAAAATGGAGCAAATTAATATAAATAAACAAGAGCATTTACTTAATGTAGGTAGGAAATGCTTCAAAATTTTGGAGCTACATCGAGTGCAGCACCTAAACATAAACAGCTCTATTAAAGCTAATGCTATTTATATCTAACTTAAAAAATTCAGACATAAAATGAACGTTTCAAATTCAAATTAACACAATTTATGAGTTTTGGACCTAAATATGCAAAATTTTAAACGGATTTAATTTTAAATTTTGGGTATGAAATAAACACACTTTAAAGCAAAAGTGAAAACTCCAAATATAGTAGCAAATCCTTCAAACATGGAGACAAAAACTTTAAAAGTTAAAGCATTCACTCAAAACAAAAACATTTCTTTATTCATACTCAATGAAGCATTTACTTTGAGCAAAATCTTCTACTCATAGCAAAGAAAAACTTCTTTTTAACTATAAATTTACACGAAATTAAACAAATTTCTTCTAACCCATTTCAGTTCACTTGACCTTTAACTCAACAGCAATCAGCCAATCATCTTGTCACCGAATCATTCTCAGCAAACATCATATACCATCCATCGTTTAACGAACTAAAGAAGATTATCAATTAGGATGTCGTGCACAGCTCCACCTGTAGGTGACAAGAAAATAATGGGAAAATAGTGCATCGAAGAATTCGTATAATTCTCTTGTTTCCACAGAGTCCACTAAATTACTTCACTTATTGATTTCTTTTTGTTAAGCCACAGTCAATTCAACAAGAAGAAAGTAATTGCAGTTAGAGTAGAAGTGGGTTAATTACATTTATTTTATTTATTTATTTAGTTGTTAATTTGATCGACGAATAAATGTCGCTTTCGAAAAAAGCGTGACCTATCTTGACACCATTTTGTAATTGTTGTTTTTGTGTTTGATGATGTTGTTGCCATGGTGATTTAATTGATAGTGTTTGTTCTGATGAAAGGCAAACAATAACAGTGAACTTGAGCATGTAGTGTTACAATGTCGAAGGTTAAGAGGGTACAATAAAGTATCAGTTAATCGATTTCAAGTCAAATCTGAAGATTTTCTATGAATATGTCAAACATTAATAGAAAAGTGTATTTTTTTATGCAAATTATTGTAAAATTCCTTAAGTGCAGTAGCTATATACTTTTTCGCAAAATATTCTTCAATAGCAAAAATTTGTTCAAAGCCCCTTTAAGAGCTCTTAAGAATTATTTATCACGTTATGAAAATCTGAAAAACACCTTTTTTCACTTTCGCAGTACAAACTAAATCCTTATCGATCCAATGTTTATGTAGAAAAAATATTTCCTTTTCACTCTGACTTCGAAACGAAACATCGAACGAAGTCTAGGCTTAAGTAATTTACACCACTTTGTAAATAAAATTAACTAAATTAATTAAAATAGAATTAGGAATCATGTTGCAAGCAAAGACTCCTAATTTAAATTTACAACAAGCTTTAATAATTTAACAAATTAAGTTATTGCAGTTAGTTAACATTTTTAACATTTTTTCTGGAAAGAAAAAGTAAGAAAACATTGAATAAGTAATTTTTGTATGAATAAATATGTCTATCATTTTTTGTGTTCTTAAAACATGATAAATATTTGGTTTAGTATTGTATAAAAAACATTATTCATGTCAAAATAATTAAATTTTTTGTTGCTGCTGAAGTTTATTTTTAGAGATGGGTTTTCAATACCGGTATTAGTTTAAGCTTGCGGAAACAATCTATAAGCCTTGAGTGGAAAATAATTTAAAGATTAAATAAACTGAACTGATTTATTATAAAAATTAGGTCTACTTAGCACAAACACTACCGTAAGTAAATTAATTTAAAGTAAATTTTAAACATAGTAAAATTTTGTAAGAAGAGACAACAAAAATTGTTTGCAATTGTTGGTCGATAGAAAAATAACTTATGAAAGAGTGAAGCAGGAAAACATGACTACAGGTCGAACCTCATTATAACGAACTCCAAGAGACCAAAAAATTGGTTCATTATAACGAAAGTTCGTTATATCGAGACGAATTAGTACTTGATTGATATAGACAGGACTTTGAAATAGTTCATTATAACGAGAAATTCGTTATAAAGGAGTTCGTTATAACGAGGTTTGACCTGTATTTGCTAGTTCTAAGTTACTATGAGTAATTTTCCTGTCAACTAACAATTTCAAATGGGTTTTCGCAATCATTTTATACAAATTTTAGCAGTTAAAAAAATCATTTTACATTGTTTCATTAATGTTTGTGATAAAAGTACATTCATTTATAATATTCCATTGGGGCAAATTATTGATTGAGATATAGTCATTGACTGAAGTACAAGTACGATGTGTCTAAAATGAAAGCATACTGTAGTTCTGGTATTCGTAAATCTTAAAATATTTTAAGAATTGTTAGAAATGTTTAAATTGTGTGGTAATTTAGAATTTTATTGATCTTTGGACTGTTATTTAGGATTTTGTGACCGTTTATGAAATTGAGATATGTTAATGTCATGTGACAGGTCGCATATGGCCATAGCAGCTGCTGGCGATCTTAAACAGTACTTCATCATCGTCATTTGTAATAAAAAAATCGTTGCAAAAAATTAATGTACGGAGTAACATATACCATAACATTTAAAATGAATGTTAAACATAAGTTCAATGATAAATTTTGCTAAGTTATAAATACAAAGTCAATTGTTGCTTTCCGCAAACTCGTTACTAAAACAGTTTAATTCACTTAACCTTTAAGTGTTTAGTAAATCAGTTCTCTTTGATAATTCAAGATTGACTTTGCACAAACATAAAGCAACTATTGGCTTTATATTTATAATTCTGAAAATTCATTGTTGAACTCAAGTTTAACATGCACTTTATAATCTATACGTTATATGTCAGCTTCAAAGTCTCTCTATTGAAGAAAGTCAGTTTAACATCCTTTTTCTTATACTGACGAAGATTATTGCTTGTAGCAAAACGACAAACCATTTATTTGTATATTGTGTAATTCCACTAGAAAAATTCTGGCTCTTAAAACTTGCCAAACATAACAAATTTTATTTTTTTAATATTTTAAAACTTTCCATGTAACAAGCAGTGCAACAGATGGAATAAATGTCTATTTTCTTACACAAAATTCCAGAGGTTAACTAAAATAGCAGCCGTAATGCAGAAATTGTCTGACACTCAAACAATGCCAACATACCTAATTGCAGTTTTGTTAACTCGAGTAGAGTTCATATTAAAGAATACGAGTACATTCTAAATTTATGTGCGCGGGAATTAGTTATAACTGCAGAACACTTTATTGCTATAATACGAATACTTATAATGTGTATTCATTTGGCATATGTCGTTGTGACATTATGAATGATTTGATTAAATAACATACCGTACCATGTCGGTAACGTGCGCAGCGCCACTGGTGGGCAAACATTCCAGAATTACACAATTTCCAACAAGTATAAAAATTAAAATTACATTATTTCACACTTTGCTCATTTATCTCACATCTATAAAATATAAAAATTCAAAATTTATATTTTAAAGATAAAGTGAACTGAACTTGGTTTATTATTAAATGTGAATCTACAAATTACAAACAATAATTAATCGTCACCAAATTGTTTTTTGATTCGTTAAATTTTTTATAAAAAAAAAAAAAAAAAATGGAAACAGTGAATGTCAAAAGAAAAATCGATTTTAAGAATTCTAAGTTTGTGACGCTAATTCATTTTCCTTTTGACGTTCACTTTTTACGATCGGTTTTTACAAATTTTAACGTGTCTGAAAATCATTTCATGACAGTTACTTATTGTTTGTGATGAGTACATTCATATTTAATAATATTAAAACCAGTTCAGTTCATTTGACCTTTAAATTTTTCCTTTCACCAAAAACATTACTTTTTCCTTTGTGTCACTTATCAAAACTAAGAAATTACAAAACTCCTCCACAAGAAAAAAATATTATAAACATCTCTACAAAAAGATTTTTGTTACCGATAAGAAATCTCATTTTTCACCCTTTCTTCAATTCTTCTAGTAATTTTTATCGCTCGCATTACCAAGATAAAACGATAGCCAACAACGCTCCGTTGTCATGTCAACCATCCCCAAGTGAGAATAGTTTCAAAATTCTCTTTAATAATATTTCTGCAGACCAATCTTTTGCTTTTAGCATTAAAAACAACTACTAAAATAAATACAAATGTCAGTTTAGTTAATTGTTATATTTAATATTGTTTCATTCCTGTCCTGAAATTAATCAGGTTTCAACTTTAACCTTCTGACTGTGTTAAAGATGAGTTTTGTTTAATGGGAAGCATCCAAGAAATTGTCTAATTGTGAAAGGTCAAAGAGGCTCAAATCACTTCTCGCCCTCTGGTGATGCTTTTTCACTTCCTCATTTGCATTTTATTTTTTAGGATTCTAGTGAAACTAGAAGATTTGTTTTCAAAGAATTTCAATTTTAAATTTTTTAAATTGATCATCTGTTTATTTTTAGATTAAAGAAAATGGCTATGGAATAAAATAATTATTGTTGTAAAAAAGTTCAAATTTATTGTTGAATAAGTACCTAATGTTTAAAATGTTTATTTAATGTTATTGCTGTAATTTCTTTGCTTTGAAAAACAATTATATAAATACATTATTGAAAAGCCCCATATAATTAAGTTTATTGTTGATATTGTCAAAAATTTATTATTTAAGAAGAAATGAACAAATGAATTGCTAAATAATCTAAACCAATACTTTAAAATCCATTATTTATATGCATTGTTAAAAACCCATTATATAAATCTACTGTTTAAAAATCATTGGTTAATTTAATGATTGATGTTTAAACATTGATGATCATTACAGTAACTGCCATCTTCTGATAATTCTAGACAAACATGATTTAAGATAACCATAATAAACATTGACTAACAATATCTATAAATACTGTACCATTCTGCAACAAAACAAAACAACATTAAGTAATTACTTTCTATTATTGTGTTATAATAGAAAGTAATTAGTTAATGCTGGAGAGTGACTTTTTAATATCATAGTATAGAATATATTCTATAATATTGCAAAGTTACTCTTCAACATTTATAACTGACTGATCCAATATGCAACAACTTTAAATGTTCACATAGAACAACAATAAACTATCAATTTATTTTCATCTGAAACTAAGTTAAAACTTTGTAGTTCAAACATGTTATTGATCAATCTCAATGTTTACATACTAAATTAAAAATTACTAATTAATATCCTAACTCAATCCAATTCCAAAATAAATAAGTTACAGTGGCAGATTGTCAAACATCAATTTTAATTCTTGATGCTAAATTTACAGGTCAGTATTTGACATTTCAATTTGATATTTTAACTCACTTTTGAAAATCAATCAAGTCTATAGCAAATATAGACAGCCAAACCCATTGTACAACAGACAAAAAGCATCATCAATCAAAGCAAGCAATTACTACCCACTACATCATCACTCACCTACAATGATAAAGTCTACAAACATACTTAATCCTATCCTGCCATATCTAACCCTACACTGGCCTTATATTGACTACTGACATCTGGTGTCAGTCACTTAAATATAAAAGACATTGTCAATTGTATGTCAATAGGAATTCAGCATGAAAAAAAACATTTTCTATTAAAAAATAAATTGGAAAGTTGATAGAAAATATCCATTTCACACTCTGAAAAATAACTTCCACGACTTTACTACAACTATTTTTCCAAACTCTAAACGGAAAATTGTTGTAAAAATCAAGACAAAATTAACTTTATAATACAATTTTCCACCAACTTTCAGATTTTGTTGAAATTCAACTTTCAACAACAGCTTTTCAATAAATTTTCCATTTGAAAATACAGTAGTCTAATTCACAGTGGAAATTACATCATCATGGAAGCCATTTGATTAGAATTTTGAAAATCTAGCTGCCCATTGTAGCATGAATAACCTGCAAAGCTTCTATTCAGAATCAACAGATGTGTTGCAGGCATTTCCTGCTACAAGGGGCAGCTGGAATTGTTGTCAGATATTGATTGAAGATTTAAAAGGCATTACAACAATGTTTCTAAATCGAGTTCACAATAATGTTATCACAAAATTTCACACATGAAATGCTTGTTTTGCAACCATTGTCGCGTGCAACCATTGTCGCATGCAGACAAACAATTTCTTTGCAACCCAAGTTTGTGAGTGGCAGCAAATCAGATTGTGTCAATATGTGTTGTCATCTGAAATTCAATGTGACAATCTGTTCAACTCAGATACCTACATCATTGTAAACATTGATTGCAACAATTGTTGTGCATGTAGTCATGTTGTATATTAAACGAAAAATTAATGAAAACATTTTTTTCTTTGGTAAAACTAATCAAAAAAAATTCTGTTTTTAATTAATTTACTTATTTTAAAGGCAAAATATCACTCAAGTCATTGTTTTCTTTGTAACTTTTAGCAATATCATAATTTGACATTGTTTTGTTATATTATAAGTATAACATCATAAAATGCATTTATAAAATTATTGAAAATAATACCACCTAGTGGATTTTTTTACATTACATTTCTAGCAGTTTCAGCAGAGATATCCTAGAAAGATTCTAGGTTTTGCCTAACACATTGTTCTTAAAGATGGAAGTTGTTTCTCTCTTGACCACACTTCACCTTAAATCTGAGACAAACGTGATGTAAAACTTAAACCACAAGTACCTAATCCTCTAGGATTTTGCTTGAAAACTTTAAAAAAACACCCATGTAAATAATAGATCTTAACAAGAGTTGGTAATCCCTTATGAATTTTGAAAGCAAACAATTCTGAAAATAAAACACTTTAATAAATCATAAAAAAGTTCCTGAAGGAAATGTGTTTTATGGTATGGATTTAAAGAACATGATTCACACAGATAGGATTTAATGGATAAATTAAACTCTGAGATGCCTAAATCTCCACTGATATATCTGCAGAAATGGAGGTATAAATCTATATTTCTAGGTTAACTTGAACCGGTTAGCTTAATTCATCAAAAAATTTGACCGGTTAAAATTAAAATTCAAATATGGTAGTTGTTGTTTTTACTGGTTGAGATTAGCTATCTAGAGTGTTCACTGATCTTCAGATTAATGAGGTAAACTAGCGTCGCTACTTATCCCAGAAAGTAGTGCAGGGTAGCGATTTCAGGCATCGTACTCAATTTTAACTAGTAAAATATAGGAAAAATAGGTGAAATCTTATCCAAAAATAGGATACTTAAT
>JAQFZP010000033.1:0-86022 GCA_034695745.1 Geophilus truncorum | reverse complement strand
AAAATAATGTATCCGCGCATGAATTCGCCGTCACGTTTCGTCACGTGGTGCAGTGCAAACAAGTGAGCGCTGCGCCGCCCTTCTCTGGCTGCACCTCCGGCAGATGGGAGGGCAACGATCGCGTAACCCTTTGCTGGTGCAATGCAAATTGTCTTTTGTCCTGCGTGAGCACTCCTATCTGGCTACCTTGGCGACCTTCGTTCTCCACACGCGTCTTGAGAGCCGCCTTTAAGGCCGGCTAGCAACGTGGGCGCGCCCCACGCACTATTTTCTTCACGGAGTAGCAACACATCGTCAGCTCCGTTAACAAACAGTTCTCAAGGAAATTATTTTTCTCTCTCCCATGCCGGCCTCTTCTTACAAGTTTTTATGGGTGGCCCTGTGTAGAAAACTCAGGGTTCAGCATGTTTCTTCAAGGATTTGTTGCACCGAATAACGCCTTATTTACATCAGGTATCGTATTCTCCAAACACATTTAATCGCTTCTTGCCAAATCCTTCTCCCATGCATCATCTCATCCATGCCTTCCTTTCGCTTGCATATCATTATGCGGACTCGCGATATCTTTCTCGCCTTGTTCGAGACGCTCCGATGGGCTTTACTCGAGTCCGCTGTCCGCTCGAGTGTTGGTTTGCTCCTCACTTTGCTTCATTTACCACCCTGTACGGCCTATGTGTTCCGATTCGTTGCTCGCTATGATTACGGCCGATGGCTCCTCTCTTGTTTTCCTTTCCGTTGCTGTGTATGCAATCTTCTCGTCGATTAATGCTCATGTACGTACAGCACACGTGTAGTTGTACTATACTGTACCTAAAATGCCACGCTTAAATTTCGGCGCACGAAAATCACGCCGATCGTTTCCTGGTATCTCAATCGCTTATGCAAGTCCGAGAGTTATTTTTAGTTGATTTTCAAAACTAATGTTGACGACAAGCATCTGCATAATATTGACCGCATCAAGCATAATTAGTTGGCTGCAGATATTTTTGCTTAAGCGTTGCAACGCCACCCGTAGCCGTGCATGATCCCTCTGGGGTGCCGTTTAATTTATATTTCTCCCCCTCATTTAATTAAAAATGAATTTATAAAATTTAAGACATTTTTTTTTACGGGCATGGAATTAAATTGGCGAAATATTTGAAATGTTTGTTGCATAACCCTGGATGCCCTTTGCTTTTCTTAATCCCCTCTTTCTCCCCGGTTACTTCCCGCCTTTTCTCCACGCACGGCACGTGACACACCAACGACTACAATGAATCAGCTGGTGCCTTTGCTGGGAGGGTGCGGATTGCAGTACCTTGTCTTAAAAATCACTGTGACAAGTGCATCAAAGTGGCGAAGCGCCACTCACATCTTCCCAATAGATATTGTATGTAGTTTGATGACGTCGCACTCATGGCAATGACACCATTGTCCAACTGCAACTCTTGTTCGCATGGCGAAAGTAATGTGGCCACAATCTGGCCTAGCTCCAACACATTAACTGTTTTGCACAGTCGAGCACAACCCTTTGATGTTACATCAGAGACCCTCATGTCCAGAGCGTAGTTTTGCGTATTCGTTTCTAAGCGAGCACTTTATTTTTATTTTATTTTTATTTATACGCGTTTTTTTTCCTATCTTGTTTTCATTCGTGGTTACATTTGGATGCTTGGTTGTTTTTTTTATTTTATTTTTTCAAATCAGGGTTAGGGCTTAGAGCCAATTGCCCGGTGTTTTCGAAGTCGAATGTTGACACTATAATTGGGTTGTAGCATTTTGTTGATTGAGTTCATTACTTGTTACGTCATGCTGAAATTTCATGGATGACGATTAATGGGCGATTACTCGAGTGTTAGCGACTCGCTTTTACATTTTAATCTGCACGGTTAAGCCGGAATAAAATACATATTTTTAGGGAGTTGTGTAAAGGGTTTAGTAGAGTAGGTACGTGACTTAGAGTTCAGATGGGAAGCATTAATATGGGAGGGCGCACTTAAAAGTTTCTTCGGTCCGAGTGTCTCTCTCTTCTCGATGGTTTATACGTCGAATGGAAATATAGAAGGTAATGTTTTGTGAATACCTATTCTTCGTCGTCTGTGTGACTTAATTCGGCACACGTCAGCTCTAAAGTTTCTGCTTTTGGCAAAAGCGAATAAGTTTGAGTTGGGAAAGACGTCGTTAGAATAATGTGCAAGTGTAACAACGAGAAATTTTTATTGAACCGTTTTAGTACCCATTTGATCTTTCCCCCTTCTCTCACACGAACCCCGAAAAAAATCCCCAAAGTCTATTTCTCTTTCTCTTCTCTTGATATTTTTCTGTCTGTTATGCCACAGATTGAGAAAAAAAAAAGGAATCAGTAAGTTGCATAATAAGTTTTCTTTTGCATGCGTCTTGGCTACTTCAGGTCCAAATGGGTGCCCACGACGTCGGGGTCGTCAGACGTACACTCGTTTTCAAACGCTGGAGCTAGAAAAGGAGTTCCACTTCAACCACTACCTGACTCGGCGGCGGCGAATCGAGATCGCCCACGCGTTATGTCTGACAGAACGTCAAATCAAGATCTGGTTCCAGAACCGGAGGATGAAGTTGAAGAAAGAAATGAGGGCCGTGAAAGAAATCAACGAGCAGGCGAGGCGCGAAGCGGCCGAGAAAGAGAAGCAGCAGCGGGAGGTGGAGGGGCGGGCCGCGGCAGCTAGCTCGACGAGCCACGGCTCGCCCGCTCATTCGGTCAAAGGGACGGTCGCCCCGCCGTCCAGCATCCCCAAGATGGAGAGCAGCTGTTGCAGCAGCGGTAGCAGCAGCAATGGCGGCGGCAGCGGTCCCAATAGCCGATCCGAATCTCCTAAAGGGAAAGCACATACGTAGACTTTTGTCGATATGTGTAACTTCTCCACCGCCAGGTTTGCACACTGCTTCTCTATACGTGTCCAATAACGCGCGCGCATTCTAAGTTGTCATATCCATTGTGATTTGCAGAGTATAGAAAGCAAAAAGAAAAAAAAAATTTACAAATACTAATTCTCTTTGGTGTGTATACTCTTTTTCTCTCGTTCCGTTCGTGATTCGATGTTAATCAGTCTGATTCATCGTGTAAACGGGAAAGGGAAAAAAAAAAAGATTTAAAAAAACAAAAATACAAATTTTACATAATAATTCATGGGTTTTAAAAAATTCTTAAAAAATTATTATGTCTATTTACCTTTTAAGTTTTCATTATGAAATCAAAAAGATTATCTTTTATTTAAACGAATACGATTAGGTGCAACTGATTGTGCATTTTTAATGTTACACCTGAGAAGTTTTTTCTTCTTGTACAAATTCTAGGTGTTCGAAATTAAAAAAAAATAATAATAATGTAATAATAACGCAGACAAATATACTTACCGTATTAAAACGTACAGGGTATAAAACGCGAATAATTTGAAAACAGTTGTGCTTTGAAACGAATCGCGGTAGAAAACCCTGTATGTTTTTAATTCCATCCATCGACAATCACAAGAGTCCTCCCTTTAGAAGCAGTGATGGGGATGAATGGTTAAAAAGACAAGTTACAAATACAGATTGGCTTCAATCTATAAATATTAAATTAAATGAATAATTTTTTTCCTTTTCCTAAAAGATTAACAAAAAAGAGTGAGACATTTTTCCCTCCCTTTCTATATGTGTTGTCTCTTTTATTTCTCAAAATAATGGAATCTAAAAGACCTCGACACGTATAATAACGATAATAATAATAATAATATTTAAAAAAGTATGAAAAAGACATTGGCTTTTTTTGGGATGTGATGTATATGTCTACGTTTTTAAGTTTTTGTCATCCCATTTTTTATTTTTTTTTAAGTTTTTCGTTCATGTAAATGATCGTTGTTTGACAAAAATAACAAAAAGAAAAGCAAAAAAACGTGTGTGTCAGGAAGTGTTGTTTCTACCTCTTCTGAACTATTGAAATGTGAATGAATTACTGCACGTATCACGTGAAAGAAACGAATTTGAATGCTGCGGACAATCGTGCGGGCAAAAAAAATGTAAATTCCCGCAAAAAAATAACAAGAAAAAATTACTAAGAGAAACACTGGCGAAAGAAGACTACGCTCACAATAACATTTTTTTTTTCTCTCCGGGTCTTGGCCAGAAATTCTTAAAAAGACTTGTTACAAAAGATAGTGGTAAAAATGTAGGCTCTAATATTTCTCTCCTGTTTGTCTATCACATTCTTTGCGTTGATGTATAAATTTTTTATTAATTAATTAATTATTATTATTAAGTAATTATTGTATAATGATGACAAGGAAACGAATTTTCATGTTTTTCAAACGATTTTTATCTTGTTGTGCAAAATCAACAAAAATGCTCCATGGCAATAACGAATTTAATGCTGTTGAAACCACAATGGTATTTTGGCGCCAATGGGCGAGGGTATCGGTGGTGAAAATAATAGATTTTTTTGTGTGAGTGTGTTGTTTTGTTATAATTTTTTTTCTGCTATTATTTGTATGAGTGTTTGTATAAAAATTTTATCATTTTTGATTTGATTTGTTTTATTTTTATCCGCTTAATGCTGATCTAACGACCTGAGAGGGCAAATGCATTTTACAAAGGTATAACAAAAGGCAGGGTTTTATATAATTCCTTTAAAAAAGGAATAATATTAAATTTAGAGATATGGTAGGTAGAAATAAAAGAAATGTTTAAAACCAGTTTGATGTGATGATGACGCTGTTTGAATGCGAGGTGGCGTTATTACGATTTTTTCTTGTTAAAAAATATTTCATAACGCTATTTTTGTGCTGGCTTATTACTTTATTATATTTTTTTTTACTGAAAAAAAAATCAGTTTTATAGTTAATAGCATTTTTTGTTGTGTACACAAGAAACTTAATTTGATTTTTTAATTTTTTATGACGGGTTTCAGGCTTTTTTGATGTAATCATATTAACAGTGGGTAGTTTGTTTTTAATATTTAGCAAAAATGTTGTACATTCTTGTTGTTAATTTGTGCACACAGATAAAATTTGGTGTTCAAAATTTTCTGTTCATAATTGTGTTTTGGCTGACGAGTTACAGATTGCTGTTTTACTCATATTTGGTACAGTTTTATGCCCTCTCTTTCCTTACCCTTTCTTTCTCTTTTACTTTTCAAATTGCCAGACATCCTTAACTTAATTGTTTTTGTTTATTTCACTTTTATGTGCTATGTATTTTTTTTTTTTTTAAAGTTTCGTTTCTGGATCTCAAATCTTTTTTGGTGCAAATTTTGTTTATTTTTATTATCAAGTGTTTGTAAATTGGTATTGTGGAAGAGCATAAAAGTACAAATTCTTTTCTTATAACGAAATTTCTTTAACCAAAAGTCCTCACTTAGTATAATTAATTTAATTATTATTATTATTATTATTATCATTGGCTTTAATTGACGTTTAAAGGACAAAAAAAAAATTGATTTTCATATCACGTTGCACAATACCAAGCGAAAAGCGTAAAATATTTTGCCACCGATACGAGTGTCAATTAAGAGAACGGAATACGACAAAAGATGGTTGCTTAGGAAGACAGACTCATACTTGAGATACATGTATCCAAATGTCTTTTGCTCATAGCCCTATATACAACATTTTAGTGTTATACGTGTATTGTATAGCATACACAAATAAAGTTGACTAAGTATGACATTGAAATCATCCTAGGCCTATACAATAGTGCCTACAGGAAAAACACGAAAAGTATTGCCTACACATTTGATTCTTATAAAATAGATTAAAGAAATTGATGGATAAAGTCGAGTTTGAAGAAAAAATACGTAATTAAATAAAATTCCAATATTTCATTCACCCTCTTGATGTCAGTGTCAGTGTGCCAGGGCAAAATTTATGGCCCAATCATTGGAATGTTTGGTATAATGTGTTGGAATTGTTATATAGGGTTCCTAAAGATCTTTATAATAATAATATTTTATAAAACTGCGTGTAGTTCGTAAATAAATTGGAAGATAAAATTATTACCTGAATCCGTAGATGTAGAATACAAGTCAAATGATAAACACTAATACGCAATATTACTTGAATTTGTCTGCCTTTGCTACTGTCAACGTCCTCTGCATGCTTTGCACGTGATAATGGCCAAGCGATGCTCTAACATCAAAATGCTTAGGAAACTTTATTTGTGAAGATGAGAATATTCTGAACCAAATGTTTGTATTTAACCTATACCCTTCTCCTTCTCCTCCTCCTCCGTAACAATTTCAAAGAAACGACAAAAAACTATTCTTCCTCTTCTATGTGTTGCGATTAACTGACAAAAAAAAAATGCTTTGTATATGTTGTATTTCACATTATACAATGAACAGGTATTCTGTAAACGGCAGTTTTTGAAAGATAAGAAAAAAATAGCTCATTTCTTCAGTGCATTACATGTAAGCAACGTGGTTACGTATTTGTATAACATTAGAATATCTGCCCAAAATGGAAAAAAATAAAAATAAAATATTGTTCCTAAAATGCAAAAATCATAAGATTATTGTACACATGTATTTTGTATTATGCAAAATCAAACTGTTTATAGTCATTCCGATGCATTGTTTTGTTGATTCTTCCCATGCAAATATTGTCATTTTTGTTCATGAATGGTCACCATAACTTAAACAGATATTTTGTTAATAGGTGTGGCTCAAACGCCATTTTAGTGTAAAAGAATAAGTTTTAATCTCATATTGTTGATAACACTTGCACCAAAACAAAAGTTTCTGTGAGCACTTTCTATGATGAAAACAGTAATAATAAAATAAAAATACACGAACTAACATAAAAACAATGTACAGTTTTCATCCAACCCTGTGAAAAAAAGGGCAGATTTTTTTATGTTATATTATTTTTATAAGTTTTAAATGTTTTTTTGTTTAATTATTACATCTAAAGATAGTCTAAGCATGTCCCAAAGGATGTCTACCCACATTAACATTATGATATAATTACGCCAATTCTGTCAATTGGATAAATATTGCATGTTTGACTCTTTGGTGTTTCTGTACATAGGTGAATCATATATCTAGACGTGTTGGTTTGGCTATTTGAGGCAAAGCCCTTTACCTCTCCTTTCCTTTTCCCAAAGTCAATAAAAAAAAAATACTATTGTTTTCATTGTTATTTTGTAACCAATTATTGTGTAAAATAGCTCGTACAACCAATAAAGGCATCTGTTACGTCACGAAGTCCTTTTCTCATTTCTTTTTTTTTTTCCTGAATAAGTTTATTTTTATTATTTGTTTACACAGTTGGAAAAAAAATTATTTTATTTTTTGCTTTCATTTGTATATTATTTGTTTGCTTTCACATAATATAAAAACTAACCTCTTAATTTTTTATTTCTTCTTTTTCCTGTTTGAATTTGTAGGAAAACATGTTAGAAATTTATCTTCTTACTCTGTGCACGTATAAGAGTACTAAATTGGGTTGTGGATAAAATGAATTTATTTTTCAGATAGAAGAAACATATTAGAACTTTTTTTTTTCAGAAATCGCACTAAATTTTTAGGTTTTTCTTTTTCTCAAGTTGGAACTCGGTTCGGTAAATCAAAATTAATGAAGTGCAATATAGTAAGATGTCATATTAACGTAGGTATACGTGGGAAAGCCACCAATGAGGAAGGCCGAGCAAGATTTTTGGCTTGAGCACAGTATAGTGCCTTGAGATGCGCCATATTGATGGTGAGCGAGTGCACTTATCAACCGGCTTTGCCAGCCTTAGGACACTTGTCATCTTTGCACTATACCGACCGTAAATTGGTGCAACTTAGCTCAGACTGCTTGCTGTTAAAGGGAGGGTGAACATTTCACTTGTGATAGCATCTTAGAGGCGTTGGCTTAAAAAAGGTGGATGAATCGTCAAAGACAAAACGGAACTTATCTCGTCTGAAGGAGATAAAAAAAAAAAATTTGAAAAAGTGGGAGGGAGAAAGCGTTTTACAACGCGTTGGTGCATACCTCCGCTAGACTAAGCGGTACCACACGCAGTGAGTTCTACCGATGTCAAAGGGCAAGACATTATAAGGAATTGGCCCAGGTAACAACAATGGCCGAGGCAGCAGGTTTCCCTTAATGAGTTTGCTTGCGTCGTCCATCAGGTCATGACAAGTCCAAGGCCAAGACGTATTTTGTATGAATTATTTATTTATTTATTTATTTATTTAAAAAGAAATCAGTGCACCAAACACATCTGGTTGGTAATTACACTAAAATTAAAATTGAATGATAATAGAAAATGGTCATTTTTGTTTAAACGATGAGAGAAACAATTTTGTAAATGTTTACACCAACATTAAATTGTGACATTTAAGAAGGCAATAAAAGCATTAGAGTTTGTAATGTGTTTTATGTTACATTTGCAACCTGATTACATCCAGATATTCCCTTTGTCTTGCCTGATTCCCCTGGAGGATGCATTTGTTAAAATTAATCCAGCTATGGCAAACAAACTCTTATGTAGGCTACAACATTCATAATTGGCTTCATTTGCAAGTTATTTTTATGCCCCCAAGTTTAAGCAACTGTCATACGTATTCTATAATTGTTTTCTAAGTTAATTAGGGATGGAGAAAATCCAATTCGATTCTTCTCATACATGTAACACAAGACAACAGTGAAAAAATGTAATTATCTTTGGGAGGTCATTCTTTTTTCTCCTCCCTAGAGTTTTACAGTTGGTGTTCAGTCTCTCTGACTAATTAAGATTCAAACCAGGTGTTCGTTATGAGTTCACCTATTGCCAGTAATGGCAACTTTGTAACATTATAAAAAATACAATGTATTTTTTTTTCCTACCTACGAATTACTTGCCCTAGTGATGACGAGTATTTTGTAAGGCTACATTTTCTACCTTACTAAATACGCAGGAAAAAACGTAATGTTCAGGTGTGACCATGAATTAGGATTTAAAAAATATAAATTCATGTTCCTTGTCGGTGGTCCCATGGATAATTGACAGTAATTTAGACAAAATTATTTCATTGAAAATACAAATTTTAATCTATTGGTGTAAAAAAATTCAGTGGTAATTTTTTTGTAATTATTATATAATATACTTAATCCTAAATACACTCGACTATTGCTCAATAGATTCTTTGCAATGATATAAAATTTAAATTAATTTATAAAACCTGTTATTAACATTTGTCTTTTCCTAGATTTATTCACAGGAATGTTTGTATCACGTTTGAAATGAAGAATGGCAGTTATGTAAAGGTAAGTGGGTTTTTTCCCTTTATACTTTTTCATTTTCATTTTTTTTTTTTTTTTTAAATTCCTTTTATTGGATGCTTAAATTAATTTTTATTTTACTTGTGGGAAAGGGGAAAACAGATCTGTTTTAACTTTTAATAGCCAAAAATTGTATTCAAAATTTATCTTGCAACAAAAAATAAAGGTAATGATTAAAGTTCATTACACAAGTATCAATCTTGGTACATCACTTGAAATTCAAAACAAAATACATTACAATTCAAAATGGCTGCTCCATAACAAAACTGCGCGTAGAAGTACACGAGGAAAGTGAATAGGCTTTGCTCCGCCCATTGGAACTGCCGCAGCTGCCTTTCAAACTACAAGAAAAAAAATTGTTACCAAGCCTTGTACGAGTGTCGCCCTCTAGTAGCAAACATTGGAATTTTGCATCAAGGACGCGGCAGTTGTGTCATTCAATTAACAATCCCTAAAAAAGAGAAAAAAAAGTATACTTAACGAATTTTATTTAAAAATTTTTCATCGTAAAAATGAAAATCGGTTAAAGGCAGCTGGTATGTATGGTTCTTGTTGCATAAATCTGAAATTGGGTGGAGAAATGTTGAGGGTAAAAATGTTGACGCCATCCTGGCTGGGCGCCATTTTAGTTGAGAAGGAAAAAGAAAGACTAATTCCAAGTTTGAGATGATCTAATATTAGATTACGTTAGTACAAGATCAAAGCTACTGGAGAAAAAGCTGAAGATTACATAATAAAGCCTTAATTATATCGAAATTAGGGTGTGGAAACTTAGAATTATGTTTGTTCTTGAGTGTGAAAAGTGAGGAGAGTAATGGCGTTGGTGTTTTCTTTTGTTTGGCTGAGAAGTTCATTAGGTACAGTTGGTAACCCACTGGGGTTGTGAGAAAATGCATTTTACTCAGTTGTTACACCTGTATGGTGACCCCCTTGGCAGAAATCGTTTTAGCCAACCAAATTGTCTTCTTCCCTGGTTAATTGCAGTGCTTGAGGATCGCCTCCAGGGCTTTTTCGGGAATCATGACTTAAAGTACAAGTTTTGCTTCCATTGATTTACAACCCTTATTATCCAATGTCACTTAATTGGTGTGTTGCATCTTGTAGCTAATTATACACTGCCTATATATATTCCTGATGGCTTAGCGGTATAAAGTGATGAAACTTTTTTTTTTTTTAAAGTAAAGTAAAGGAAAGGGAAAGGGTAAAAAAATAAAAATAAAAAGAGAAAGAAAAGTAGGAAAATTTCACTTCACGTTTATGATTAGTTATATAGTTTCACGTGTGCTCCTCTGGGTGCACTTGGACCATCTTTGCTGAAAATTGTACCGTAATAAATATGCTGCACCATGCACACAGAGTGTAGTAACTCTGCGAGATGATTACACGCCTTTTCTATTAGGAGAAAGTTTATTTTTAATAAATGAGTTTTGCCGTGAAGTAGAGTTAGGTCTGATGAGTGTGACACGTCAAAGAAATAATCCGCAGTCGATGGTCAGACTTAGTGGGGAAAGACTTAAAACGTAGGAGCCACACAAGGGAGATTAAAGGCGGGATCAGTTGGTGCACTGAGTAATCAAAGCTATTGCCATCTCATGTGACGATGGAGGGGCTCGTGCTTCGTTCCTTTCAGCTTTGTGTAGGTAATAAGTTTGGGCTGTGTACGGAAGCTAAGGTTATAACGTTGGAACAAAGTAAGAAAATCCCCTGAGCAACGTTTCTCTTGGCAACTCGAAGCATGAAAGGGAAAAGCTTATCCTGACTCGACGAATATATTTACTTTCATGTTGGCACAAAAAGAATAAGAGATGCAAAGTTTAATGAAACACGCTCGTTTATTTAAGGTTTTCTTATGTGTGGGTGGGTGGGTGCGTGGGTTGAATTCTCGGAGCAAGAGCAACGTTGTAATACAAAAAATAATTCAACGCCACGCAGTGTAATGTGTAACACAGTTGAGACCAATATGATAATGTTTCATGGTTCTAAAGGGAAATTTGCTTTGCGCGTGCCATAGGAAGTCTGCATGACTGGATTCTCTAACACGGCTCACAGTTTATAGGTTATGAAAGGGAGAGAGAAAAATGTGTAAAAAATCATCAACTTTCATTAAATGGGAACATGATTAAATGAAACATTTTTATGACGTGCGAGGTGTATAAATCGACCACTCTAAGAAAAACCGGATAATAAGGAATTAATGGCAAATAACAGTTACTTGCAATGATTTATCTAGAAAGGATGGCACTTGAATGAAATATGCAGAATGGACTTGCGACTTGTCACAACCATCAGCACCAAAATGAAATTATGAAATTTTAAACACACTTACCTCGTGGAGTAAACACATAAATAAGCTTTTTAATTATGCATTGCATTAGAGATGTGTATAATTTAAACACTACAGGCATTCAGTAATTTTACATCCTATATATATTGGCGGTTGTTTACATTTTTTTATTTTTTTTCTGAATGGTTGTTTTACGCTATTTTCCTGGCATTTGGTTACGTGAGTTCGTTATTAATAAATTGGAAGTGGCAAGTGGCGTAGTTATTTTTTTTTTCGTTTAAGCCAAATGTCCATGTGAGTTAGCTATTTCACTCTCTCACTCTCTTCCTGATGGCTGTGCCTCCGCCAATGAGTGCGTGGAGCGCGGCGTGTGGTGCACGTCGCTCGGGCTTTACTGGCCGTCAAGGCCGTAAAGCGTCCCACAAATGAACGTCTCGCCTTCAATTTGTCCGCTCTTGAAGCCACAACAGAGCGAGGTGTTGATTTATGCAGCCATATCTCGGGGAGTTTATGTGTTTTTAAATGGTTCAACCTCGTAGGTCACAGTTGTTGTCGAAAATCAAGGCAAATTGCCGTAATTACACCGTTTTATATATGAAATAAAAATGAAAAAAGGGGAGTCCGGTCTTCCGCCATTTTATGGGTCGTACATAAAAGGGAAATTTGTCAGTAAAACTTTACGAGTACCACTCTCTTTTTTTTTTCTCCTTAAGTGTTTGTGATGATGTGATGGCCCATAAACTCCTTCACTATCACGACACATAAACTACTAGAATTGCTACTATTCTGCTTTCGAACCTCCGTCACTGATCTAACTTTGAATATAACGACCTTGAACGACCTCCTATACCCCTCTTCCATTTTTACTCGCGTATAAGACGTTGTATGAGTCGATAACCGTCAGGGCCCATATAGGCCCGTAAAAACTCCCCACACGCCACATGTGGCGGCACCCACAATTTAGCCGCCACTTTGAAAGTCACTTCCTCGACTTTACAACCCACACCAGACCTGACCTTGCAGAGTATGAGCCGAGCTAGTGGATTGGTATCGGCTCCATCCCGGTTTTTTTTGGGGGGTTTGCTTTCCTCAAAATGCACTCATTTTTACTCTAGCACCAAGACTCGGAGGCGAGCGGTTACGAAGTGGCATCTGCCGTGTGGCAAGTCACATGCCTTGCGAGTGAGCATGCTGATTACCAAGGGTAAACCACAGCAGTCGTGAATAATGAACGGATCAGTGCGCAAAAAGGAATATAGCAAATGCAAGACGTGAGCGAGATTTGTGGGGGTTCGTCTTTTCAACGGACTCGGTGTGTGCGGCGATAGAATTGGTGTGCAAAGTCGGTGAGGCGAAGCTTGCCCTTGAAAAGGGGGAACCCATGGCTGGCTAGGTGTCCCTGCTTAATGCCGTGATTGAATATGGCTAGCTTGCCATTCATACCACTCGTAACTCAACAGCTGACGTTCAAGAAAAGGGGGCCAATAAATGCGGGATTTGCACTTCTTGCTTGAGCGCCTGCGGCTGACGAAGAAACTTGAGACTGCCCCTCTATGAGCACTCAAAGAAACTTTTCTGACCCTTCATGAAACCTACGGCCAGGTGCAAGAAAATTGTGCACGGATGGTCACTGACAGCTGCTGTGCATCACAGTCTTTGGACTGAAGAATGCAAAAGTGTTTTAAATTAACGGAAGTGGCAAAACTCGACTTGAATGTAATTACGTAATTGCGTGAAATTGAGTGTTTTTTTGTTTTTTTATTGCTGGTGGAATATTTGTTTGTTTTTTTGTTTTTATGCCTTTTTTTAAATTTAAGTTTTTCATATTTTTAAGATATTTAACTAATTTTTTAAAATTGTGGTATTGAGAAAATTGCTAATTTCCGTGCCCAGTTAATGGTTAAGCTGGTGTTACACAGCACAAGCTCTTTTCATCAACTTGGGCGTCAGCCAAATTGGTAAGTCAAAGAACTAGTCATGTGGCAAAGCCCTTTATCAAGCCTCCACATCAGATTCATGCAGATTGTTGATACGATTCCATTTCCTGTTCCAAACGCCGGATAGAGAACAAGGAGCGAACTTTCATTCCGTTCTCACTGTGAGAAGACGCTGATTGATTCTGGTGCTGCTGCTCTCACGTTGAAATCAAGGGGAAAAATAAGGATTTTTTCGATTGCGACTTTATTTTTTCCTCCAGATGATGACATCGCAGCGGTATTCTCGATTTCCTGTTTTCTCTCTTTTTCTTTTTCTTTTTTCGCGAATATTTTTTTTACATTGCATTTTCACTACCTGAATATAAATTAAATTCACACATGTGGGCCGTAACATGTTTACTATTTAAATTTTTTAAAATAATAGTTGCATCAGGTTTTTTGTGCACTGCATATTTAATAACGTTGATTAAATTGCTGCAGTTGAATTTATTTTTCAAATAAGTTTACTTCTTCACTTTTAATTCATCGCCTTTAATGTTGACTAAACCCATGACAATAACAATTATATTAAATTGAATTAAATAGTTTATCCTTTTATAAACGCCTTAAACAAGCTCTTATAATCAAGTCTCAAACTATGTTTATGAAGTAGCACAACATGTTTATTATCTGTTAGTCACATTGTGTGCGAGTTACGAGGTGCTTCTGCAAATAAATTCACTCACTATTTATGAATTCAAGTGGCGTGTCCAGGCCAGAAATTCGATCTACGGGCTTATAATTAATTTAAGCGTGCTCTTCTTCGCCTCAAATCGCGAAGCCACAAATGCAAAGAAATGTACTCGCAAGGCTGTGTTCTTTACTGATTTATAAAATGAAATGTGAAGGCTGGGAGAGAAGTCCAAATCGTGTTTTATGTTTATCCTTTTCGTCTTTTCTCAAACAAACTGAGTGTGTGGGTTTGAAACGCCTGATCTGACCAGAGCGCTGTTGTTCGAATAATTCACGATTGAGCACCGGTAATTGCAAAATCGTGCTACTGCTGATTGCAATGATATACAAACATTCAACGAGACACACTTTTCTTCCTCGTCGAGCTGCACAGTCATTCGACACCGCTACTGCTATTTATTTTTCTTGTGTCTCGTTTTGCTCCTGTCCTTTTTTGTGTTAGGGAAAAAATGAACGTAGGGGCTAATAAATTACGTCATAATGACATTTTTAATGGAATATTTATGGAGTTTCCAGCTGGCAACACTGATCGCTTGTTTTGACTGTTTGCATGATTTCTCTCGTCCCCGTTGTATTAAATTAATTTTCTTTTCTGAATAATAATAAAAAAAATAAGAGACAATGATAAATTGATCATTCAATAAAGCCTATCTCATAACTTAGGAAAATATGAAATATTCAATTTTCTGTTTGGGAATAAATAAATAAATAAATAAATGTACTCGTGTCAGGTTTTTTTTTGGGTTGGAGAGGGAAGTAGCAGGGAAAAAGAAAAAAATACGCAGGTTAAGATGAAAAGTTTCTTCCTACACAACAGCTGCTGTTCAGAGTTTTAGGTTAGGTGCTTAGTTGGCACAGTTGTGATTCATTGAAAGCAAAGAAGCATGCAAGAAATGAGTAGGCGCTGCCAAAGCTTCACAGAAATATTTTTTGGGAGGGTGAAATAGAGTCGCGTGAATTTTGCACGTTTTCAATATGCAGGAAGACGTTACAGATAGGCGCCTGTCTGTTGCGTTGCCTTATCGTTTGGCCAGAGATTTCTCTTCTCTTTTTCCCCTCTGTACTCGTCAGTCGAACTCTTCCTTTATGCCATCCCCCTTCCCTTCCCGTAAGTGCTATCTGACTTTTCAGTCACCAAAAGAGAGGGCTTTGTATGCTGGGTAAGCAAGCAATGACACGAGCCTTATGTTCTTATCACAACACGGAGAAAAGGAAGTAAAAGGTGGGGTAGTATGTTAAGCATTACAAAATTGTCGTTAGTGTGTTTAAGTTGACGAAAATATACCGGTAATTAAAGAATTTCAAAATAATTTCTATGGCTAATCTTTAAAAGTTTTGTATTAGGAAAAAGGAGAAAAAAATATTGTTGTCGCAGAAGCTGCAGTGGAAGCATCAGGCAACAGCAGCAGAAGCTCGGGTCGATGACAAGAGCATCAGTGAAGATTGAGGAAAGTGGGAATCCCCAGCTATAATGGCGTTGTCGTAGTTTCATGAAAAATACATGAAATCCACTCGAGGCTGGAGGCGTAAATAAAAATTGATTAATGGCTACTTATTAGCCAAACGTTGGTGACAGAGATAGATGAGTTTTTATTAGGAGAAGATGGGGGAGAGAGAGAAAGAGAGGAAAAAAGTGTGTTCTTTCTCTCTCGAGATACCTTAACTTTTCTCCATACATTATGATGGCATAAAAAAAGGAAGTAGTAGAAGCGACGGATGTTTTTCCGATACAACCACACACAGACCACCACACTCTTAATTCAGTAGTCTGCCAAAGGGGAGAGTAGGAATAGAAAAGGGGGACAATGCCTGCTAGAATCATTGGCACTGAGAGATATGAAGCTTAACGGTAAAACACGCAGGCAACCTCATCGATATTTTGTGCTTTTGCTTCGTTTCTCATTGGTTGCTAGGGCATGTGTCTCCACAACTCCCTTCCCCGCCTACATTCATTCTCATCTTATAAAAATTTCTCTCGTTTTATTTTTTTAATGTGATTGCACCTCGAATTTTCTTCTCGTGCATTGATAAGTCATTAATAGGTGTCAGTTGAACCCGTTACACGCACGTGACGCTCGATAATGAAAACAATGGCAATGGGTTGTTGCTGCCTCCATCAATTTGTCTTTAATATCCATCGGAACAACATGCCCGTTGCTTGTACGACCACTAAAATAGCATACTATGGTGCAATTAAAGCTATAAAAGAGAAACATAAACATATTTGATAAGGCAGTGACGTAGCAGACTAATTAAAATGCCATTTATTTTTTTCTTTTGCAACGAAAACCTAATTACTCATTATTCAAGGCAAAAATGGTTTGTTTTTGTTTTTTATTTCGTTTTAAGTGTCACTTTTAGTTGCGTCCACTAAGTGGGCTAATTGTGGTATTAGAAGTGTAAATGCGGCCATGACACGATGTCGGTTTGCGCCTTGTTTACACATTAAATTTAATTTGGCGTCGGACTATTCGCATGTGTGTAGTCTAATCATAAAGCATTTACGGTAAGTCTGCACTACATTTTATCATCTGCGGGATAAGTTATGGTATGTAAGAGGCTGCGTGTTGCAAGTGAATTTATTTTTGTCATTCAACTGTTAAGTTTGTATCGAATAGATTTGTGTTTTTGCTCAACCAAATTGTCGATCCATCGCCCTTCGTGTGGGTTGTCGACCTACTCGTGCATGTTGTGTGAGTAGATTGCATTGAATTCAGGAACCACGCCTGGCATGCAAAGCATTCTCATAGCCTTCTCCCCTTTTTTCCCTTTTTTTTTTTCTATTTAATAATAGTTTAGGTAAAATAAAAAATATAAAAAAAACTTAAGACATTTATTACCTAAATATTTAATTCGCATTTTCCAATTACAAGTCAACCTTAAAATAATTTTTTTTTTAAGTAAATACTGGTTATATGATGTTAGCATTTAAAAATACAGTATGCACGGACGCGAGGGAACAATTAAGATGAAGCAAAAACGAGATAAATATGAGAGTTGTATAAACTGAATGACAAGCCAGGAGTGAAGAAACGAGAGAAATTAGTCTGATGCATTCCCTTAACGCTCATTGTACCCTGAACTATGCAGCTGAGGCCCATCGCGTTGATCCTTGAGGGAGGGGGCCAATTGCAATTCGCCTTCATTTGAAGCGATCGCCCACAGGAAATTCGGAAAACCATGCAGGCAGGTCCAAACTAAGATAAGCCAATTATGCTTGTATTGCTCCAATCTCTATAATCCCTCTCCGTAGAGAAAGCGAGATGTTTACACGTGCGAGGCCCTCACCGACTCCCTCTTTCCTTTCTCTCTTCTTTCCATTACGCCCAACCAATCAACGTGAAAGCTATAAGCCAATAAAAGGCCAAAGTTATGAGCCTAATTGGGAACCAGAGGAATGGTCGACACCAGTGATCCGAAAGACTCGACTTGAACCTAATTCTTCAGCCGCGAGTGACTGGGCAGAATTTTTCTGTAATTACATTAATAATGATTACGTATAAAGGAAGGCAAATGTGTAACGAGAGTAACGAGATTATATTACATTCCCTACAAACGTTATTGCTTTATAACTAATTTACCAATGTTGAACCAGTGCCACGTTCCGATAATTTCGAAGTCCGAGTAAATAAAAGAATAGCCCCCCACCCTTCCCCTCACTCGTGGTGGACCCTGTTGGTCATTACATACATAAAACAAGTCAATAAGCGTCTGTTTTGACAATTTACACGCTCGTGAGATACATTTGTACGCATGGCTGGAATTTACGTTGTAATTGTCCGTTACATGAATTGGTTCTCTTAATATCGTAAATTTGATGTTATGTTTTTTTCGGACGGCTCGCTAACTTCCTGTGTGTTTGTTGTTGACTTCTCTCTTTATTGTTTTTTATTTTCATCCTCAATAATAACAACTGAAAATATTGCACGCTCTTTTAGCCTTTTGGTAACAAAAATAAAGGGAAAAATTAAAAAAATAAAGAAGATCAACAGCTCACAACTGCCATCATATTGGTAGAGCCCTTCGTACACTAAGTGAAAGAAAAAAAAAATTGGCAAACGGCAGAGCGCCACCCGGTGATTTCCTTCCGCAACTGCAGTGAAGCATTGGACTTGCAAAGTTCCCCACTCTTCTCTCTTCTCTTCCCTTCCCTTCCCTTCCCTTCCCTTCCCTCTCCTTTTTCCCTTTCTCGTTCCAATGCAAGTTTCTTCCTTAATCACGGGTTCCATGAATTTTTTTCTCATTCCTTGCTTCTCCTTTCCTCCCCCTCTACATCCAAGTCCTCAATTGACGCACGCTCAGTGCTTTGGTGGCAGCAAAATGCGCGAGAAGACCTCACGCAGACCTTCATCACCAAAGCTTGTCTCCCGGCAGCCTCCTCGGCAACGAGTCTCCTCCCGGGCCCGCATTATTTATGAGACCCAAGATAGGGGCTTCGAGAGCAGCCAGCCAGAGGCGCCCACGAGCTCTCCACTCGATCGATAGTGAACCCCGGCTGCCTCGCACACTCCCTCCTCATCCATCCCGGCAAATGGTGGCAGGCACACCGGCCCTTCTCTTGGATTCTCCCGACTGCACTCACCCGCTGAGAACAGACAATAAAAGGCACCGCCCCCATCACGGCAATTGACAAGAAAGACTGCTTTCTCCTTGTCTGTATCGTAAAAAAATTAGTTTCATCATGTTGCCTACTTCTTTACTACTAAACAATCTTCTGGAATAATTAATCTATTAATCAATTTATTCCCAAACCAGTTTTTTAAAGCATGATGATGATGATGATGATGATAAAAAGAAAAGTTTCGATTTAATTTTAAAGTACAAAAAATATATTTTTTTGTTGAAAAATAGCAATTAAGTCATTAAAGAAACGCAAGATTTATTTCATTGAGTTTTGTGGTATATCGCAATTTTTTTTAATCTTTTGATTTATGTTAATTGTATTTTTTTAGGGGGAGTACTACTTATTCGTGACATATACAAATTGAATGCCTTAACGGTTGAACAGATTTAAAATAAAAGAAACTTGAGTTGCATCTCATTTAGGGAGGGTAACGAAAACAAAAAAGAAAAGAAAAGAAGGAAAAAAAAAACCTATAAATGTAAGTACATGAAGAGTTTGTTGAGGAACGTGCCTTTCCGTAGAAAAAGAAAAACACTTTCCTCTATCTCGTTAAGGGGTTTGGAATTAAATATTTATGCAAGAGATCGCCTCTCGCTTCAGAAAACATCCATAATTGCTAGTGCGTTGTTCAGATGCGCCAAAGGGAGGGTAATGCCAGTGTGCTGTGCAATTTAAGTTTGGACCAACGAACAACCCTCTCGTGACGTATCTTGCATGCCGAACGCAATTTAATTACAATGTTCATGTTATTAAAGATTGGGTGGTATTGACCGTCAGCTGTTTGCATTTTCGAATTGCTAAACGTTTGCAACGTGTTAAGTGAATCCACTCCATTGGTCTGTTTATGAGATATTAAGCGCAGATGCAATCCACCAAAGAAATTGTGTGCCAGTTTTGTGGTGGCAGAAGTTTTATTAAGGGCGAAAGGGCCATTGTGTTTATTCACGCGATTAAAAAGAGCTACTTTAGTGAAAGAAAGGTCAATGGTTTATGATTAGCGCGGGGGAAAAAAATCAAGTAATAAGAAGAGAAATGGCTTTTGCAAGCTTGTAATCAAGGAGGAGTTTAAAGAGCTCGATTCAGAATAAATTACGTATTAATTTATAGGTTGAAATGAAGTTATTGAACTTGAACTTTGAAAACTTATTTAAAACAGTTTCACTGTTGTTACAATTCATGTGTACATTTTAAAAGTACTAATAAAAAGGGATAAGCTTTAATTTGCATACATGTTCAGGGCGCCTGAAGTTGTAGTCACAACTTGCCTCACCTTTGATATTTTCAAAGTACAATGGTGTATCTGGGTGCTGCCCACTGAAAAGCTTCTCTCATTACACGGACATCAAAAAAGACCAGGGTCGTCTGAGTTATATGGTTCCGTACATTTTTTCCAATTAAGTGTATTCACACGCGCTTTGAAATGGGAAATTCTGAAGCTATTATGTTTTGCGGACTAGTTTTTGTACCCGTTTTGAGAAAATAATTTTTAAGTCTGAATTTATTCACTTTTTATTAAAAAAAATAATTTATTGCAAAGCGAACCCCAACATGCGATTTGGCCCCCTATCATAAATTGCGATCAGTTTTTTATTTATTGTGTCACGTGATGTGTATGTGTGTCTGTGTGTGTGTGTGGACTCAACACGAATTCTATAGGTCGAAGCAATAGTGTGAATTGGTCCAGTGCACAAACTTGTAAGGTATCTGTAGTGTATACACATTTATTAAAAAGCAGTTGAAAAGTTAGATTATTTCTTGCTAGTGATCTTGTGTATAGAAGTGCCCCCAGCTTATAGGCGGTGGTACGGACCCCCAACTACTGAAGAAGACATTCGAACGATTGTATAAGAAAGTATATTTGAAAGAAAACACGTTGTCATGTCGTTTGCCACCAACTGAAAATGACAGCCAAATGGCGACCAACTTACGATTCTCTCTCCCTTATCCTCTGCTCACATCGACCCTATTGCCGCATTTCTGTTGAGTCTCCTCCCACCTTTCTACAAAAGTCTTCCATCATTCACAACTGCAGGAAACCTTTTATGAAGTCAATGTACCATTCTACAAATCTTTTTATTTTTCCTTCAATGCGACAAAATCGTTTTTTTAATGCACACCCAAAGCAAACAACATGAAATATGGAATGCATATATCCTTTATACATTGGAAAAGTAAATATTTTTTTCCTAACTCACCAGAGAAACCCGATTATGTATTTAGTCAACTCTTGCCTTAGATATACACAGAATTCAGGTTCTGCATTCCCTTGGTCTCGTTGTCAAACCATCAAAAATTGGTTGGTATAGAACTATAGCATGAAAGGGATGGAGAGGGGAAAAAATAGAAGATTTCAATGCTATGGCTTATTGTAATTTAAAAGGGGAAAGGCTCCATTATATCTATTGGTTGAAAAAATTTTATACAAAATTGGCAAAGTGAAATTTTATTATACTGTGTAAGTTGATGGTCGTAAATAAGAATTTAAAGATGATGTACTGCTTATTTATTGATATCTATGAAACACGCGTGCTTTTTCATCCTTATATATATGCAAATTGAACAAATAATTTTTTGACCAAAAAAATGTAATAGAAATTATAATAACATTATAATTTAATTTTTAACCGATGAGGTTTTGAAATGTGTAATTAAATTGGATGATTTGCTTGTGAAATGAAAATTTCAAGCTTAGTATTAAAAACAGAAGAGTTTAAGTGGAGAAGGAAGGAGAATAGGTGACGTATTTTAAAATTCATAGAAAAAGCAGAAAAAAATCTTTCTCTATTACATTTAATTTTTCTTGGAAAAGAGGCAAAGTTGTAACTAATTATATAGGGTGAGGGTGTGTTAAATTTTTTATTAGAAGTGTTGTTACGGTCGGGAATTTGCAGGTGTTAATTGTTTTCCTTTGATCCGAAGAGGTTTTTAAAAACAATTATTATTTTCACGTTAACCGCATTTTTCTTTTTATTTTTGTCTGATCAATTTCTTGCAAGTTGTGATTAAAGAAAGTAAAAAGTGAAAATAAATATAAATTCCCAACTGCAGTAAATTCATCCCAGAATAAAAGATATAAATTTGCAGTAGTGGATTATTATTTCAGGATATTTTTTTGGTGGAGCCCATCAATCATTTTATTGAAAATATTTCGAGCTTAAGCTAGACGTGAAGAAATAAATTTGAGATGATGATCATAAGTTACAAAGGATTGTGCACATCCCATGACAAAGTGCAGAGCGGATAAAAAGATGGAAAAGAAAAAAATATTTTTTTCTTTACGTGCAAGATTCTTTTTTCCTTTCCATCAACCAATAGGAACGATACATGGGGTTGTTTACCAAAGTGAAGTACAATCTACTGGCTTTTGATGATTCGAACCAAAGCTTAAGGCGTGGATTAAATGACCGGCTAGCAAACCAAGTTGCAAAGACATAAAAATTGTAATCTTGAAACAAGCGCCAAACTTAAGCTTATTGGACCATTTCTTTTGTAATGCTTTACTAATACCCATTATCTTGTTGACCGTAAAAAATCAATTCCATCAACAAATTTACTACAATTCTTTATTGAATCAAACGATGGGTTTAGGGATTATTTTGGTCAAAATTGTATTAAGTAATTTTATAATATTTTTCTATTTAAACAAAAAGGTACTTTAAGTTATGTCGTACATATAAAATGTAATCAAATAGAAATAAAAACCGGGCTCTTTATCTGAATGCAGAATATATCTTGGAGGCATAGACCTATCGATAGTCGTTTGAGATAAAAATAAAAATGGAAACATTTGCCATTCATATATGCATGAGGATAAAAATAGGCTATACGAATTCTAATGACTACAAGGGTCCTAGTAACCTATGGCCATTTTAAAAACGTTTACATATGCAATAATTTATTTCTGAAAATCTATGGCTTGTAGAATCAGTCGAGGAATAATTTTGAGATAATGTTACATAATGTCTTTCGGGATTTTTTTTATTTTTTATTCTGTATTAATATTTTAAAGTATACGGTATAATACGATTTATTCTTAATGCTGCAAGTCTATCTTCCACTTATGAACTTTTTAATTCGGTTTATTACCTGAATGTAAATCTAGATTAAGAAGTTAACCAGAAGTTAAGTACAACTGATGGTGATGCGCTGGCATTTCCGTTTCTTATTAGTTGGCAGGGAAATCGGACTAAAAAACTCATCAGGCTGAGAAGTGTGCTTTTGAACTGAGGGATTTTCTTTCTCACAAGGGTTTAGCTGAAATAATTGCATATTTTTTTTGTGCCTGGGTTCAGCACTAGCTCAAAGCGCGTGTCAATAGTGCAAATTGCATTTTAATGAGTCGTTTCGCATGTGGCTTAAGGGGGAAAAAAACTTTCTTATCTCTGTGATGAAATAATGTTTCTAAAAGAAAAAAATTAGAAAATTAGAAACAAATAGCTTAAATAAAATAATACATTTTAAGTATAAGTAAAGACCGGATGGATGAATATTAAGGTGTTCTTTATTAAAGGAAACCCAAAATTAACTTTAGTATAATAATATTGAAAATAAAGAGTGATAATAAAAATACAAAATTGATAAGATTTTTTTTTATTATATAAAGAAGAAGAAGAAGAAAAAAGATTTTCAAATGAGAGTACTGGTTATTACGTGTGTAGAATGTAAAAAGTAGCAGGAGCCAAAGCCTGGTTTCACGAGGTTTCACTGTGATAGGATTTCTTTTTCCAATATCCAATAGCCTTTCCATTTTCAAAACACACTTTAGATCTTTCGGGCGAATGGAACTTTTTTTGACAAAAGCAAAACTTTAAGGAACGAAATAGCTAGAGATCAGTAAAAAGGGAAATATTATGGAAGGTTCGCTATATTGTACCAAACTCCCGCGAGTTTTGTGTTGTACATGCGTCTCATTCGTGTATAAATGGTTTCCTGACTGTTATGCTGAAAAATCGTTTACCTCGCCTTATCACCTTAATTACGACCCACTAATACCGCCGGGTCTAATGGTTACGAAGGGATAAGTTAATGATAATTTTTTTTGTTCTTATTTTATGTGTTTTGCCATGAAAAAAAATGTTAATGTGTTTAAATTTTTCTCATTAAACCCATAGACACAATAGACGTAGAAAGAAATTTAAAAAATGCTACAGTTTTATCGTTTCTTTTTTATTTTACCGGTAATTTATTTTTTCAAGTAAAAAAACTTAGCACGTGATCCAGTTTAAATTTTTTTTTCTTTTACTTTTTACCTTGTAGCTTTGAAAAAAGAAAAAAAAGAAACCTTGTAGATATATCTGACAGAAAAACCTGACAGCTGCCTATATTTGTGACCATTCTACGAAGGGTGGGAGTGTGAGGGTGATTCCAAGTTCTATGTCTAGCCCTGTTCCATTTGATCTCAGTGCCCGGGCGAAGGAGTGGAGGCTGGATGGGGGTCACACGTAACAGGCTTGGGGCAAATGTTGGAACGGACGGCCACGCGAATTAAGGACTGGCCGCGCTGACTCCCAAGAACTATTGCAGTGGTGGGTGGGTTGCTCCACTTCTTTTCTTTTTGCTCACAACTAAACCAGAAATACTGGTAATAAGTTCGCATGCATTTCAAATTTGTCAGTTTCCATTTATTAGAGAAAAAAAAATAAAAACGCGATACAAATGTTTTGAAATTTATTGTTGCCACTGACAGTCGACATGCGAATTTTTCACCCGAACTGAACCTTTTTCTCTCGTGGATTTGACTTTTTCTTGCGTACAGAGAGAGAAAGAGTGGTATGTGATAAGGCAACAGCTGTTTTAATATCAGAAAGAGAGAAGCATCGGTGCAGCGTTTCTTTACATGGTAAATCCAATTAAGATAAAGCTCTAATTGCCCAAGTTATCGAGTTGATTTGTCAGAGAAGTTTCCTTATCCGATAATTGTGATTTATAGTGTAATTTTCTGTGTGCACTTGTTTGCCGTTTGATTAAAAAAAAGGGAAAAAATCTATAAAAGTTCTGTGTTTTGGGTTAAAATTAAAGTAGATAACTGATGGTCGTAAATTAAAGAACAAAGTTAAGTGAAGTTCAAAATGTAATTAAGGAGGGGAACACCAATATCATTGAAGTCTTTTATTTTCCCGAAAAAAAATTCTAATGTATGTGTGCGTGGCGTGCTTGTGGCAAATATTTACAGTTTTATTTTCATTAGAGGAAGATTCAACTGAAAATATTTTCACGCAGAGCATGTAGAAAGGTGCCAACATGGCCTAGTGGTCAGATGGATTCTTAGCTGTGGCCTACAATAGGTGGAAATTAGCGGGCTCGTGAAGGTGAGCTGCCTCGTTCGCAGGCGGGATTTCTCACGTGATTCGAGTGATTTATTATGCGGACCTTAACGCCCGCCCCAACTAGCCTCCACGTGAGGCGGGGTGCGGCTAGCTCAAGCACAAATCTACCCTCGCCGAGTCATGTCAGGCCTAAAATTCTATCCCCTCGCGTCCATAAATTTCTTATACCTGTTAGAAAACAACGAGGGTCATCGTGCGAATGTGTGGAATTAGATAATCCTCCTCGCTGACCACTGCACTAGTTTATGTAGTTGATGGAAAAGTGAGGATTTTGGTTAAGCCGCTCAGATTTACTGCCCTAATAGTGATTGAACGTGATTTTTCTTTTTTTTTTTTTTTTTTTTTTTGGGCAACTCGGGCACAAGACTGTGATTAGTTTCTCTCATTCGCATCGCCAAACTGCCATTAAATTTAGAGTGCTTAACACTGTCTTATCCATTAGAGAAGAAGAAAAACAATGCGTAACACTTGATGTTGTAACCAAGTGAAGGCTGGCAGGCGACATTAAAAGAGTCGGGCACGTACACAAACGACTGACACACTCCATTCCATTCACGTAACACTCGAGGGAATGCTCCATCATTCTGTGCTGTGCTCTCACAACAAGATAACTTTGAAGCATTCTTCTTTTCTATCTAGCGCTCCAATATACACCAAATAATCAGCCATATCTCACTCCATTAAGCTAACAGTGTCGTAACACTTTCAGCTGGCTCTGTTGGTATACACTGTGGTGAGGCAATAGGGCCGTTCACCAATTGGATGTTTCCCCTTCTTTTTATTTTGACCTGTTTTATTAGCTTGGTTACGTAATGAGCAAGAACAGGTGTGGTCATTGCGCCCGGGTTTCTGATGTGACAAAAACTCGAGGCAGTCGTAGATGTAAGGCGTTTGAAGAAACCCAGGTGCAGGCTTTCCAGGAAACGAGATTTTTCTACCAAAGCTAATTCGCTCGTTCATTGAATTATGAGCCGATTGGATTTGTGTCTGCTCGTTGTGTTTCTCAATGAAATTTGCTAACTCGATGTGGGACAGCGATGAACAATCAAATTTAATTTCTTGAAGCTCGTGCGCCTTTTGATCAGAACCCAGTTTTTATGTACAGCTATGAATTATGCAGCTTTAATTTGAAGATTGCATGCTGGCTCATGATAAATGTACGCAGTGTTTAAAAGTTGGTGGGTGTAATGTAGTACAAATAGAAAAAAACTGGCAGCAAGCCAGTTCCTTTGTCTCGTGGTAGAATGATGAATGAGTTGTCTCCATTTCTCTGTTCACAAGTGAAATATAAATTTGTAACATATTCATTATTTGGTAATGAAATGTATGCACAAATAGAATAAGAAATTATTTTTAGATTTATTTTTATTTTTATTTTTTTATTTTTTATTTTTTTGACTTACTCTTGAAAATATTTGTTACCATATAAACCCGCGATTACGATTAAACAAATGTTGCGAAAAATTAAAACTGGTTTAAAAGGAGTGTAAATGGGTCTGGCAAATAACGTTGTCAAGTGTAATGAGGACGGAGTAGCAAAGAGAAGATTAGATTTAATTTTTATGGCAAAATATAATGGATGAAGTCTGTTTGGCGACTCTTCACGTCTGGTGGTCCCTCGGAATCATCGATCTTTTGCAGTGTGATTCTTCTTCAAATGCAAGAGCAGACTGCTTGCTCGCTCGAAAGCGAGGCTTTGCAGTTGTCCCACCCTCCCGGCCTTTCCTCTGCTGTATGCAAGCGAACTGAATTGTGTTATTTCCACCTCCCCCCCTCTTTCGACAGAAGCAAAGCAGTAACAACTGCTGTTGCTCTTTTTCATTTTTCTCACGATTTGATTATCGGTCAAAAAAGAATAATGAACCATACCAACCCTTTGTTTTTATTGCTCGTGGTTTCTTTTTATACTTTTCTAAGCCAGATAAAAATCAATTTTATTTCAAAACAACAAGATGCAATTTCAAATGAAACATTTGTGTTCGGAAAGAAATGAACAACAAAATTGAAACAAATTTTTAACCCAACAGTAAATAACTTTTTCTTAGGCGATAATGTGTTTTCTTACGTGAAGATGAACAATAGAAAAACCAAGAAGTGAACGGATTCTTGTAATATGCGTTGGCCAACCTTGGCGCCCCTTTTCCCTCTCCTTTCCCGGCAGGGAGTCGTTTTCTCTTTCGTTTTGTTAAGGACGTTTCCCCTACTATTACCTCCTTTGCTGTAACCACCCTCCATCAATAAACTATTCAACCTTGTCCTTGAAATACTTTGGAGAACAGACACAGTGACACACACACCTCGGTTTCTGTTAAAGACAATTAAAACGGTCAAGTGAAAGATGACCTAAAGAGAGGGACCATAAATGGACCATCCATTTCTTTTCGTTCCCTGCTGGTGTCTTTGCGCTATTACTAAACAACAACAGAGACCGCCCCTTTTCTCAAAAGGGATTCACTGGCCGTGAAATCTGCAAGGGAAAGCAACGTTCCCTTTCGGCCAGACCCTTTAAATACCTTTAGAAAGAGAAAGGAAAGGGAGAGGAAGTAAACGCATCTTTCCATTTAGTTTACCCTCTTGTATAATACACGCATTGATTTTTACTAGCAACTTGGTTATGTGCTTGTCTCACAGCAGTTGATATCACCAAGACGTGATGTGTGATGCTGAGCGAATTACAATGGCGGCTAAGGGTAAAAATAGTTAACGTTCGCCCTTTTATGACGCGGAACGAATCTAATTTGGACTGCATTAAGGGAGATTGCACTTCAGGATGCTTAAAAAGCCGGGATGAAATGAGAGTTCAAAACGAAATTTACCCACTACATCTAACACTTGTTTATGTTTTTTTACTACAGCGTTATAAGATGCGAAATACTCAACCCCGAGAAAATTAATTTAAATGAAATCGTAACAGATTTTTATCTCGGTTTGAATTTTAATTATTATAGTAACATTTCTTGCATTTTGTCGCGCAAAGAAAATCTTTATGTTGCAGGCCTATGGTTCTGATGGGGTCAGTGGAACATTTATCATCTCGGGTGTGTTTGATGGGAAAATTATTATAATGAAGGCAATATCATAAACAAAACGCTTTCTTATCGCAACACGCAGATAAAGACACCGGTATTTCCTCGTGTCATTCCTAACTGATAAAAGCTGAGGCCAGATTAAAGCCTCTTCTATTACAGCACACCACACCGTTGTTGATTGACTTTCCCTTATCTGTCTCCAAAGGATTGAATGCCGGGTCGCCCAGCAGCAGCGTTTGCAATTACGTGCAACGTTCGTTTCGTGCTCGCGTGCGTGCGCACACCCACCCACAAGTTGCTCGTGGCAATAGATGGGCGAATGGGAAATTAGGCGTCCGTAAGCGCGCGCGAAATCTTTTGTAGCGCGGAGCGCGGCAATTGGTGGCTGCCTGCGGCTGTCGCAGCCACTCGGCGTTAGGCTCCACATTCCACCGGCTTTGACAATAGCTGATCGCCCCATACCCCCTGTCAGGGCCGCAGCAGGCTCTTGGCAGCGGCCAGTGGCCTGCCAAGTCTCTCAACACAATGAACGGCATTGTGAGACCCTCCCTTCAGAGGGTGTGGTAGACAGAAATAAGAAAAAGATTCCATCTCCCCAACCGCCCCCTTCCTTCTCCTTCAAACATGCTTTATGTAACCACTGTTGTTGGTTGTATTAAAAATAAAATTAATTAGTGTTGAATATTTTTTAAAGAAACGTTATGGTTGCTCCTCTGTGTGGCATTACTGAATTTAATATTTCCAAATTTATAGTCTCTGCGGTAGCATTTTCATATTTCATTTTCTGCAGCATAAGTGTATGGCCTGTGTTGAATAACATTTACCACTTGTTCTTGAGAAAAAAGGAATTTAAAGTTTATTATTGTATTTAAAATTTATTTTGGATGCAAAAAAAAAAAAAAATTATTACAAGGTACCGTATTCAAGATAATTGAAAAGCGGCAATAAAATAACAAAGTTCAAAACTATAAAAATCCAACGCGGTTTATTTCTCTCACATTACTGAATTTTAAAATGATACACTGAACATCTTAAGAAAATAAAGTAAGGGGAAAAAAAATCAATGTTTTAGCGGCTGTTACTTCTGAAAGCCATTAACTTAATTTGGCATATGAAGCAGCGATTTCCCTCCATGTCCGCAATATTTAAGTTTACGATCGCAATAGTGAGCTATTCTTTTACATTAGCCATCAGTAGCTCATAAAGGGGTGCGCTCGTATTAATGAAACGCTTTTTAGTGGGCACCAATACGAGGTGCTTGGACGACACTTAATTCTGCATTTATTTTTTTCTACCCTTCAAAACATTTAAAATGACGCCATAAAATAAAAGATGAAGCCATAAACGAATCACACTTTTCTCCCAATAAAATAATTATTTCAAATCAAAATTATCAACATTACGCTGCGTGCTGCTGCTACTATAAAGCAATTATTTGACAAATAATTACAGAAGCGACTCTGCTTTTTTTTTTTTTAATGAAGAAAGGGTCAACACACGTTATATAAAGATGTATGTTTATTTAAACTAGTAAATTACAGTAATACATAATAGAATTGTCGAGGCTAATAATTTTAATTACATCAGTTGAGAAATATATAATTACTTAAATAAACGTGCAAATGTTATGAGAATGTATTTAGTTGTCGTTGTCGAAGTTGGAAAAATACTTGATCGCATCCCACATGACAACCATTCGGACAATCCATAGACTTCAAACATGACTGTCCGGTTGGTTGTCACTAGCAATGCAATGATCTGGTCGTCTTCTCATTTTCGGAGATGCTGAATCGATCCCCAAGTTTATTAGTCAACAAACTAGATCACTTTTTGGCTATATAGACCAGAATCCCTTTCTTCGAAAAGCAATTATAAACCTGTCCAATGACTTGCTAGAGAGGGTGTTGTGCTCTCGTGATTGGTGGCTTCTCTGGATGATAGGTTTTGTCCGTATTTCTCAAAGGAAAAAGAGGGGAAAAAAGAAAGAAAAGCAAGAAAAAAGTTTTGGCTGACGAGGCTAATTTGAAAAAGTCGACCGAACAGAACGAGTATAATCAAGATATTATTTTGAGAGTAACTCATGCGACAAATGTCAGATCTTTTTCCATGCGTTGATGACCACGATGACATATTTTTACCAACTATAACTTTCCCCAAGCAACCAAGCTTATAAGGGCCATGCCCAATTTTCATGGGCATTGGTTCAGTTAATAAATTGCCCAAATTTTATAGAACTACACAGCTAAAATTGAGTTTCGGTTTTGCCCGAGAGCCTTTTGCAAGATTCCCCGCCGTATTAAAGTTGCTAATTTTTATTTTTGATGCAATCAAATATCTCATAAACTCAATCCTATAATGCACCTGCTGACTGTAAACAAAAATAAAAGTGTATAGATTTGCATACATCTTCGCTGCCGGGTGTCGTTTTGATCGGAGAAACGAGTTCCCTCCCCCCTTCTCTTTAATCCTACGGATATGATCGAAATTTAAATCCTTGATAATTTTATGCTTTAAATTTGGTGAGTCTAACCGCTGTGTGAACAGCTTGGAATGCGTTTACAACAACCCATCGTTACATATTTGCATGTTAATTAAGGAAAAGGGCGTCCACCATTCGCAATTCAAATAAGAGCCATGATTTATTGAAGAATGTTGTGCTTGCTATTCACGTAGCAAATAAACCTTAGCTTACTATACTCACAACAAAGTGATGAACGCCGATCATTATTTAAAACTGTAACTATGTGTAATCTCGAAAAGGTAAGTGATTCTAATTCTTGTTTAAGGTGCTGAAGAAACTATACGAGTGTGCGCAGTGTTGTATTTGTCACTCACCGGTTTCTCGAGTTCATTTTACGAGAAAGTTATAAAAATTAATTAGTTGGAAATTCTTTCCTAATTCGTGATCGGAATTTTTAATTTCCGAAAGTGCAAAACTTGTAATTTTGCCACGGCTTTCGGCGGCGAACGCCTCATTTGCTGATATACCGCTTTAAGAATGTCAAATTTTCAAGTTTGTGAAAAAGATGTAGGCCTTGAGGCGCGCTTTTAATTTTACTGTTAGGTACACAACGTCCAGATGGGAATGTAAGCAAAAGTGTAAGTCTCTCCGGAGGCTAAAGTTGATATGGCCCAATGGTCGAGTCTACTGAAATGAGCTTTCGAGATTTCCCGGAGGGTGGCGCGTGTAGAGGGCGTAACAAACTCATCTTATAGAACGCGAAAGGGCATTGGCAATTTGTTTCACTCTCACTTCTAACTTTTATCTCTTATTTCTGGCAGCTTTATGACATGGTGCAAATGTCTTGTTGGATATACAATAGGTGCCTTACCAACTATCAAAAGTATTAGGTGCAAACTCGAGCCGCACAAAGCTGAAACATGTTGCTAACAACCTAATAGGAAATGTAAATTTTCCTCGTCCTACCCAATAACATTATAACCAGCATTTCACATATTACTCACTTTTGACCCTGTGACTGTGCACTGCTCTTGCTTTCATTACTTATCTCCATGTCCTCTCATTACTAAGGCACTTGGACAAATGTTTTCACGTTTCTCTCAAATAATTTCCTGTGTTTTTCGTTTTTTTTTTACCACAGCTCAAGTAATTTAACATTAGGTATATGACATAGTACAAGAGATTTTTTCCTCTATTGTGGGTAGCAATTCAAGCTCTCAGCTTGTGTGCAGCTGGGCTGAACAATTTCCTGTAAATTTTAGTAGTGTGAAGTTGTTCATCAAAAATAATTTTTTTTTTCCAACTCAGTTCAGGCATTATTAGAAGTATGGCGAATTGGCCAAGATTTTTTTTTTTTGGTGCCGAGGGTGGGGGAAAATGACCCATGTCATCCCGTTTTTTCTTCCTATCTTATTTATTTTTTTGGAAGTGGGTGGGGGTAAATTGGACTTCTGCACAACCTATCGATTCGAAGCGACAGTTGTACAAGGAATGATGATAAATGTTGAGTCCAACTTCCTATTACTGACCTTAACGACACGACAATAATGGAGCGTCTATTCCATCCCCGTGAAGTTGTTTCATTATTCGCAACATCGTTCTTCGCAGTGGGCCAACGAGTTCCGCGGATTTGCTTTGTTTTCGGCCGAAACGACTCATTTTCCACGTTTGTGTTGTTCATCTGTAAAACTGATTGTAAATGGTATTGAGTGCGGTCGGATTGCGGTCTGATGTTCCTAGTGGTAAAATTTTATACTTTGCGGTAGGTGTAAACTTAGGCAAGCATGCACAAAATTCTAATGTATCTGCGTTAAAAAAAATCACAGGGGAATTCTAATACTTAAGTTTTATTGCTTTTTTTGATTTATGAGGAAATTAATGGATCAGAAGCATCTTTATCAAAACTTCTAGTGTTATAAATCTTGTGAAATTTTTATGTTTAAACGATGTTAATAGAATTTGTGGTAATAAAATATTAACTCGCTCTCTCTCCGGCTGAGTCAGCTACTTGTGCTTTTACTGTTTAATTTAAGATATTTATGGTGGATTCTAGGGTTTCGAAAGAAGTTTTGTAATTAAATTTAACAGGGAAAGGAAGCGCATGGTTTCCCGTTTGAAGGGAAAATTTAATAAAATCTAAGGTTGCAACACGTAGGAAGTGAACTAGTTATTTGACGATACAAGGTTAAGCTTTATATGTACAACACAGTTTTGTGACCAAGAATATAAAAGAATTTCCAGAGCATTGCACTTGAAATCATAATGAAATCGATTACGTGTTATTTCTGTGGTTTCTGCATCTGGAGGACAATCATAAATTTCCATTGTGTTATTATGAAATTGCAGTGGGAGTGAATATAAGTGAGATAATACTTGATTATTATTATTTTACTTGTTTTGCAACATTGATTATGCTCGTGATTATTATCCCATTTGTAACTGACCTACACTTAAGTATGTAAATTTATTGAAAGTAGGACAGTGCTATGTGGGATATATGTTTAACCTCACTGTTTATTCTGCACGTGTTGCACTCGTGTCCCAAATTTATCTTATAACAAGCACTGAGTTGCACTTGCACGGTGCAGTCACAGCAGTCAGCAAAGTACAAAAATAGCGAATATAGTGAGTCCCAACTACCACTTTAAGAAAATCTTGGCTAAATTATTTACCAAGCATTTTTACACTGCTTAAAGTGTAATACCAAAACAAAACACAGCACTTCCTTTTTAGATTATTTTGCCTTCCTTTAAAATTTAAACTCGAGTTTATAAATTTATTTTAAATGTTTACAAAAATTAAATTAGGTTGAAAAATCTACAGTCCCAAGCTATAAATAAGACCTCCAACTATCTAAATCAATTTAGGCCCATTTAAGATGTTTTTATTTATTTATTTATTTATTTATTTATTTTTTTTTTAATGGTGAGAACTAGCTACTCATAACGCATGTGTTAACCTAACTTCTACAAAAGAATTGAGCACGAAAACAAACAAAATTTTGAGTTATTGCTTTAACAGCTGAATACGTAAAATATATTTATTTATCAGTCATCTGAATTAGTGACAGGACAATTTATTGATAACAAATTGTACGATATCTTAAATTGTAACAATTCTGCGAGATTTTATCACAACTAATGTAAAACCATTAATTTCTACCCATTACTACAAAGATATACGGTAGTTTGACTAAACTGCGTAATTTATGTGGTACTATAGAACTTTTTTTAAATTATTTTTTCTCTTTTTCTTTTACAGATAAGATTACATGCATATTTTACAATAGAGAAGTTGTGGTATATCGATATCGCTGCCGTTATTTAAACAATTAAACTCATAACCTCAAATGAGTTAAAATAATGAATTTAATTGTTTAAATAACGATAGCGATATCGATATCGGAGCTGTACCTCTCTAGTATTTCCTTATAGTACACGATGGCACAAAGAAAAGTAGTAGTGATTAAAATATTTTAACTTTAAACTTATGTAATAAATTAGTCTGTTAAATTAGTGTTATCTAGAATAACTTTTAGATAAAAATCTAATTAATTTTGCAGATGGTATTCATTACAACGACTTTTCTCGAAACTTTTCTTTGTAGGCCTAAACCGAAAAACGAGAACCGTTGAGAATTACAAGTTATAAACCAATTATTTATAACATCCTACAATCACATTTTTCTGCATTATACGAATTCCATTACGACCTTTATCTCAGCAACTAGTTTCCCTTGAATTTTAAAATGAACGAAACCAAAAAACGGTTTCATTTTACATTAGGCCTAACTGCCCTCCATAAGAAAGGTCCAAATTATTCAGAGCCAAACACTGTGCCTTGCTAGATAACCCTTTAGAACATGGACAAAAATAATATCAGTGGATTAGAACGAAGAATATGTAGCAATAAGTAGAAATACGAGCGATTTTCATTGTTCTCTAAACATGGAAAGGGCATTGGTGCTGATGTTGCGTAGCAGTTGCCCTTGTCTGGCGCCAATGGAGATCCCCGCTCCTCAGCACTTCGTGTTCTCTCTCTCCTCTCCTCCTTTCTTAATAAGTGGATGGAATGAACCCACCTTGAATTCTTCTCCTTTGACCTGGTCATAGTTGATGTAATGTTGGCATGATGTAGGATACTTTAAAATTGTGCACTATGATGCGTCTCTTCGTTATTTGAAAGCATTACAAATCATGTGATCGATTTCGCGGCTCCTTGTGTGCATGTAAACCACGGACGTTTCCTTGTCTGACATCTGGCGAGAAGAATGTGAAACAATAATTGGCTGCGCGCCTTGTCTCCATCCGCTCTTCTGTGTGTCTCGTTATGTTAATGGTCACTGGTTAAGAGGCCACAAATGCAACACAAAACCGGCTTCTTTCCATTTTCAACACGTGACTATAAAAAACTTTTGTTCTTTGGCACTTTTTTTTTTTGTTGGAATGAAAACTTGGAACAAATACAAAAAGTTCGTTTTGTCCGGATGTGAAGTATCACAACATATCACTCCGGAAATCCCAGTTGGTTTTTTTTTTTTGTCACATTTTTTTTTGTTCGTTTTCCTTAAAATAGTTTTTTGATTAAAATAATTTATCTTACCACAAAATACGACTTTAAAAAAGTGTTTGTTTTTTGGAGCAAGATATGTTATATTTTTATAATTATAAAGTTTCTATAGTAATTATTCAGTGAGATAATAATTATTAGCAAAATAGAAATAAATTGCATGTTAATATGGAATTGGTTTTAAGTCGCACAGCTGTCCATGTTATAAATGGAAATGACACTCAAAGGAACAATTAATGAAGGGATAAAAGTAAGGCGCAACAAACTTTTCTTTTACTAAGACAATAAGATGAAAGTGTGGACATTTTATGACCCATAAAAATGCTATAGCAAATATAAACATTTTTTGGACTTGGCAGTAATACCAGTGTTAGCCGCATCTAAAGTTGCACGAAAAACAGGGTAAAAAGAAAAAGTTGTTATAAAATGTTTCCCATTGCCGGCAGGTCGTTATAAAAGAATCTTGATTGACCAGTTCTGTATAGTGTGGCAAATAGACGATAGGTGGCGCCACCACTGAGGTCGTTCGGGCAGCCCTTTTTTGGCGCTTTCTTTGCCAGTTTAATACAATGACACATGGCGGGATAATTAAGCAAATGAGAAATGCCGTGTTTATCGTGTTCTTTGGCGTTGTTTATACATTATGATGAGAGTCAGATTGGGAGTCGACTAAACGGCGGTGGGATGCGATTAGAGAATTTACAACAACATTTATGTCATCTGGAAATTGCTCGAAATTGCTGCTTGCTCTTTCACTTTGCAGCTCTAGGTTTTGAGCCGTTTGCATGAATGAATGCCCTCTCCCTCCTTTCTTGGCCATTTATTCCTATACATTTTGACTGCCTATGGTGTGTCCCACTTGTACACTTACTTGAGCAGTTGTTTATTTCTATATGAAAGTGGATGATGTGAGGATTAATCCCTACAGTTTAAAAGAAGCGTGCTGAAAAGCATTTGTCATGACGCTTGGCTGCCATTTCCACTTTGCACGGCCACAGACACGACATGTTGTCTCAGTTGTAATGTTTGCAATTAGGTATGAAAACTGTCTCATTGCACACACAACGTAAAGGAAATGTCGGAGCGACGACCATTTTTGATGTCGAGCATTTTGTTCTTCTCCAGACCAAGTCGCATATTACTTATACGCTGCGCTCCCACTCCTCTCCCTTTCGAGCCAGGTGGCAACAGCAGCAGTAAAATTAGATTTCATAAATTTGTGTGGAAGAGATATTAAAACGCATTCAAGCTTCTATGCCATGCTCGTGTGGGCGAGGCGAAGGATAAATCAATAAAGGAAACTTGGAGCTCGCTTAAAATTCATTTCCATGCACATAGACCTTTTTCATTTCTCGTTATTCACCTAAGACTTTGCACTCAATGGACAGCATATAGAGAAAAGGAAATGAGAAAGCGAAAAGAGAAATGGCTTGTATAAAAAATTTAAATTGATTTTTCAAACAGACCTTATTGCAATTTTATGTATCATTTTTTTAAAAACAAAATACACCAAAACAATTTCCAGCTTAAGCTAAAATATGTTAAATATGTTACTTATGACAGTTCACCTCTCTTTATGTCTTCATAAGCGGGGATTAACCAATGCAATAATTATCTTTGCATGCATCTTTTGTATTTAATTAAGTCTCTAACAAGGAAATGTGTTTAACTACTTCTGTTCACGGAAAACTTGTGTTTATCTATTTGACTCATCTTGTATAGCGTCAAATTTTACTATCATTAAACTCATCGGTCATAATTTCTTTTTTGCTACCGATTGCAAGACCAATTTCAGTCCAACTGTGCCCATTTCGAATGGTAGCAGCGAACCAAATTCCGATAGCAGCACACACACACAAGACTTGCAATTCACATAATGAGATGACTCGACTCCCATTTTGAAATGCATTGGATTGCCCTGGCAAGAGATTGAGAGAACAATATTTATTGGAAGGCCATTAGGAATTTGTAAATGTAGCATAAGAAATTGGAGTTATTAATACTTGAAACATTATTACCGAATTAAATAGATGCGATGAAAGGAAATTGTAAAATTGAAAAATGTAACGGTGAGATATTTGCAAAGTTGGTTGGGAAGGCAATGGAGATAGGTAAATTGATGGATGCGTTGAAATGTGCATCGAGAAGAGAAGAAATTGTTGAAAACGCATTAAAATACCATTAAACTAGTTTGCCTCGATGAGAACGAGTTTCATTGGTGACATAAATTTTCTAAGTTTTGCAGTCAAGTTGTAAATGTTTGCTACAGTTGGAAAAGACATAACCAGAGGATTCCATTGTGGTGCTGTTTGGAATGCGCATTCCAGTAAAGGCATATGCATAGATTATGTCGGTAAAGATTTATTCTGATTTACTATAGGTAAGTGAGCCAATTGGAAAACTGTGGGCCATCAACTGACATGTCATGTGCTTTTGTAATTAATAGTGAATTCGCATTTTAGTTCAGTTTGGCCATTCTCTGAATGGAATTTATTCGAAAATTTATCAGAGGGCTTTGTGTTCCTTAATATATTTCGCGAGACGCGCTGGAAAAGGGACGGGAGAAAAACAATATATAAACTACTTTAATTTGACTTTCAAACAACTACCTTATACCCTCTCACATGGCTTCTGGATTCCATTACCCTTTCTGTGCGCAGGTCTTTATGCTAATGTTCTGTTCCAAAACAAACAGTTTTCCTAGCTTTGCTGCAAAGTCTTATAAAGCAAGTGCCAACCCTTAATGCCTGCTGCTGCATTGATCAGCCATATTTCACAATTCTCTCGTCGCGAATATAAAAGTTACAGTTGCATGTTCAAGCACATGTATTACCTTTAACGATATTCAGTATCTATTATTAATTTTTCAAGTTTAAAGTATGAAACAAAAGTAATATGAAGGCCTTAAAACTCGTAAAAGGGAAAATGTCATCGGGAAAAACTCATATGCAAGTGCATTTCGAATTTCAAAACGTTTTAAACATTAACAAGTTATTTTTTTTATGCTACAATGACAAAATACGCGCGTTATTGCACTTATATAAAAGTAAAAGAAATGAAATTGGAAAAATTTGTTTTATTCTTTGTACGGCTCATGTGTCTCCCTCTCTCGCACTGATCATGCGCGATGTGATCGATCGTCTCAGTCTGAAATTACACGCATCCCTTCACTGCTTGGGAAGAATAGATTTTTGTGGTTTATGTATGGAGGACACAAAAGTTTCCAAATTTCTCGAGTTTTATATATAAAAGAATTTCTCTCACTTTGATAATTTGTTACACGAAAGTTTTTTTTTTATTTACTTGTTTTTTATTTACAATGTTGTTGGGGGATTTTTTGCTTTCACTAAACGTGTGAAATAAGTGAATCGTATCGACAAAAATGAGCACATAATTACAAATGAAACAATAGCTAGAGTAGCATTTTTTAATTCAAGATTATAGTAGTGCTTTTACGAGTTTTAAATTACATGACGGAAACTTAAATACAAACTAAAACTGCACACTTCAGTACTTCTTCATGCGAAGAAAAAGAGACTAGTCTTATCAGACAGGTTTATAGGCGTGGCTACTTTGTATTTCTACACGGAAGTACGGGTTTATATTTTTTTCTGTTTGACCAAAGGGTTTTAAGAGCCCAGGGTATTATATCGAGTTCAATGAATTTGCACAGAAATTTATTGTTCATAATAAAAATATATAATTTGTATAATCGCGAATGTTAGAATTATTTACTTCTATTTTTATTGTATCGTTTTATATTATCAATTGTAAATATTTACTCTTGAGAGGATTTGAGTTGAGAAAGACACAGACTTTGCAGAAAAGCAATTGAAAATATCTTCATTTCTTTATTTATAATAGTAATTATAATAATGACAAATTTAAGATGGAAATTATGCTAGAATTTGTTGTGGATACTGCTGCCCCCTTGGGTACAGGGTTTGCACTGTGAAGGGTGTTGCTTTGGAGCTCAGGTGCCTCATTGGCCTGTATCCCCATGTGAACAATCCAGTACAATTAAAGCCTAGTGTGTTTATGCTTTCACGTACGCCACGTTGACCACCCCTATCCCCTCGTCTTTCTCTTTATGGGATGAATGCATGACAGCTGAGCTCCCCTACCTTTCTATTATTATTAATGTAAAGCCAATATTCCACTTTTCCCAACTATGACGTGATAAAACTTAATTCAATTGGCGAGCCTTTAGCCAACAGGATACGTGAGGTGTATGCGTTGGACATGTCACCTGTCTTATTGATCGTCTTCTACTCACCTTTTTTAATAAAATGGAGCCGAGCGGCGCAACTAATGAGAATTTATATTTTTTTTCTTTTTTATTGGAAAATAACCATGATGGCCATGATGTTTTATGATGTCAAAAAACATGGAGGTTGTGGAACGACTATTGCAACTTACTGGTGTTGTAAGGGTTTTGCTCCTTAAGATAACCTTGTGCTAGTAAACGAAGGCTGTTGTCTCTGGGGAAGCGCTTGGCCTCGTGTTATCTAACGTTGCACATGACAGCAGGTACGTTCTGCAGTTAGGGGAAACCTGTTGTGGCAATTGTTTTATTGCTGGGGCAGCTGTAACGCTGAAACTTGAAAGAATAGCCGCTACAAATCATAAAGACGTAGTGGTTTTTCGTTTTTATACCGGTACAAATTCATACGCCAATATTTTCTTACCATGACTGGAAAATGTTTTAAACTTTTCATAATATTCAGAAAAGAAAATTTTATTATTTACCATTTTTCATGAATTTTATCTTTTACATTTTTTTTTCACATTTGTTTATGATTGATCGACTCGATCTACATCCTCCCCTTTTTCAAATTCTTTTTTCCCTTTTTAATTTTTTTGACCTCCACTGAGCATTTCTTTCCACACAATATGCGTTTTATGGATTCTGTTTCCCTATCGTAAATAAAACCATCTGCAAGCGGCTACATGACTGTACAGCAGCCGAGGTCCTCCTCTTCGGTTGTGGCCAGTTTCAGCCCATTCCAATGGGCAGGTTGGTAGGAGCAAGCCTCTTACATTATCGGCGACCTGGCTAGGCTTTCCCATTCGTTATTACTTTGCCACCTGGCTGTAATCCCACAAGCCCCGCTTCCCTTGCTCCTAGCTTAAACCACTACGGACACTTTTAATACAGTTTCTTGGAGTGCATGAATAATGTACTTCTCATTTCCTAAGTAAAACTTCTTAATGTTTCTTAGAACATAAATTTTAGATAAAATTAGGGCACGCAGCAAGAACAAATGCTCGATTTAATAAAATGATCATTTCTATAGATTGTGAACCATTCCTTTTAAGTGAGGCATCCTTTCATGAGTGACATTGATAGATTGCACGTATCTTTGCAATTGTCATAATGAGTTTATTGGGACACTCTGCGGGTGACTATTTTTTTCTCTAGTCTAAATTTACTCTTGCTTCTAATCGCACACTATTTCCACACCAGTAGGTAGTCCTCGATTTAGACGTCAAAAATATTGGTCGAATGACTTCGGTTTGTATTACAATCAGCGATGGCATTGATTAAACAAGCATGAAAGGTCATTTGCGCAATAATTTTTACTAATAATATTATGTAATTTATTACTCATAGTGACTGCATAGAAATTTTGTCACAAATATGGAAAATTTTAATTTTTGAAAGTGAAAATTAAATATTCAGTTTGAAGTCAGCATCTTTTAATGAGTTTATGAAATGAGAATTCAATTAATCTATATCATTCGTCGGGAATGCATGTCATTACACTGGACATTTGCATATTATTTTTCCAATTTCAATATTTCCTGTTCAGTTCGCACCATATGGACGTAATGGCTTCAAAAGTCGCCACCCCGTCAGCTGGATATAAACCTATTCCCCTTATTCTTTTCAAATGGATGATTGGGCCATAACCAGTATTTTGAAAACTTGATGTTCCCACAAAAAGCTTTTTTTATTCTTTCTTTCTTTTTCTGTTCGATCCCGTCTTCTTGTTGCTATACTCGAGTATTTTAAAGTAGACTACTTTAAAAGTACAAGGTCCCAAGAGAAAAAGATGGGAAGGGAAAAAGACTCAAGTTTTGAACTTGCACAGCAGCTCTGACATCAGCATTTTTCACTCCACGTATATGTGAATAGAAAAATGCTTTTGGTTTGCACTTTTCTCAAGTATATCAATTTTAATGCACTGTAGAGGGCGAAACTGAGTTGAAAGAGTTTCTTTTATGTTGTAGTTAGATGCCAAATGTACACAGAAAACAAAACATACAGGTTAAGAGTTGCAACGTCTCTATCTGCACACCTCGAAAAAAAGTTACCCAACTAGATTATAGGGCGTAATTTATGCAATAAACTCATGCGAACCCTATGGTTTGTGATGTTTTATTTTTGATTCCCCACATGAATTATTCATGATTCGACTTCGACCAATTTGTCTAGCCACCTCCTTTTTTATTTCGATACAACGGTTGATCATACACTAGCGAGAAGTTTAATTGAACTCTTCTTTCTTCAAACTGATCATTATCAATCGCCACGCCCATAAAATTTGTTTATGACATAAAAAAATTATTGGGTCATATTGGTGTTATTCTTAAGGGAAAAAGGTGAAGTCTTATTTGATTTTTCTTCCATAAAAGGAAAATGAATTATCGTACAATGGCTGTAAGGATTTTAGATTTACTCCTACACATCCCACACGTTTGATAGAATAAAAAGAATTTTCAATTTTTTTTTTCGTGTGGTATTATAGGCCATTTTTTTAATTGTGACAGATATGGATGGCTGAAATATGGCTGAATTAAGGTTATTGTACTGAAGTTAAATCAACCTAAATATGTTTTTAAACTAATGAAACAGATGATCCATGAAGGAGAGCAATTTTAACGGATTTGTATGTATGTTCCGTACTTAATATGCAAATAACAAGTCTCTGGCACGGTGTAATTTGATGCAATTAAGTTCACATAGCATGTGAGAAATTATAGAAAAGCATGAGTGCGCGTTTAATTTAATAGATAAAAATTCATAAAGCCCGTACTTCAGGAAGGGGTGCGGGAATTTAGTAAATTCCCATATCTTTGACACTCAGTAACAAAGGAAGTAATATTGACGGGCAAAGTTAAGGAGCTGAAATCACCCCTCCACCACACTTGGTGGGTTATGATGCATGCATCATTTTCTCATGGGACTCGCTCTGCGAACGTACAGCGGAATTCATAACGAAAATCTCCCCGTGGATGCACACAGCATTAATGCATTGCCAAGAAGAGAAGCCATAAGCTTTTGTGAGTGGAATTATAGTTATGCACTTGTCAGTAAAAGGGTGGGAGACGGACTTTGGAAAACAAAAGGAATTATAGCTCTCTGAATTGAAAATTACCCCTAGTGCACAACACACCCTGGACACTGCACTTACGGCCTTAGATACGATGAGAAACGTCGTTAAAATCCCATTAAAGTTTTCCGGGGAGTTGAAAAGTAACACATTATGGATTTGAAAACTTTTGTCGTTATTTGCCCATGTCTGTGATTAAACACAGGAAAAGGATTTGCGAAAAAGAATCCACTGTACACAACCGTCGTCCCCTTCATCCTACTGTGTCCCTCGGAACGTGTGATTATTCCGGGCGAGTGGCTTGTTACTGCCTCTGGGATGACACAACCTGTGCGCGATCATTGTACACGAACCCCCGATTCCGCCCGCCGCATGTTCGTTCGATTCACAGCGAGCGAAGGGGCTTGGCCCGAGGACGCAATCCCGGCATGAATTTGGGGGCAGTCGTCTTACTGCCCCACTCTGGTCCCCATTGTAAATGGCAACGGGAGTGTTATCACCACCATCGAACCACTACCGCTATCCATCAGGAGGTGAAGGCCGCCACTGTAGCAATGAACAGAATTCAACCAAACCCAAAGAGCTCAAACTCGACCTTCCAAGTCGTAAAATATCCAAACACACACGTATACATATACTGAGCTAAAGGGGACTTGAACAAAGAAGGAGAGTCCAGTTGTTATATATATCTTAATTTGAAAGAAAGACTTGGCTGGACAATTGGCGACCTGGTCCAATGAGCAACTACATCTGTGCCAATTGACTCCCGTCAAAGATGTCCTTATGCTCTTGCCCAACTTATGACTCCATAAACCTAGGCTTATCTCTTAATCCAACAGCAGTGTTGACAGTGCATTTGTCCAAGTAGTTTATTGTTAAGAGCTAGAGGTCAAATATGTTGCTTTATTGGGCTGCCAACTTGGCTAAATGATTAGTGATGAGCCAGACTGTTGGTAGCTTAATGGATAGTCTATTCTTACGTCAATCACCTATTCATTTCGTTTGTTTATTGACTGTTGAAATAAACAAGACAATTTGATAGGGTGCAATTATCTTAGTAGGAAAACAAAATAAATAAATAACCGAACATCTATTTCCTCTACATACAGATCATAAATAAAAACCAATGCTTTAAAATGGAATCTAAAATGAGCATCACTCACATGTGTTTTGATGATACAGTCACCTGACTATAACAATAAAAAAACAGAATTTAAACAGAAGTAAAAATGAAAGCATGTTTTGAATGCACAATTGGCCAATAAAAAATTTAATTATGAAAAGTTTTTATGTTTGCATAATATTTTCAAACTTTAATTGGTCAACAAACTTAACGGCCTGTGTCCGCCTGGTGTTGGGTAGTTGAACTCAACCTCTGGCTGTGTATGTACGCATTGGTGTGTAGTATTGGCGCAAAGGCAAAGCCATTCAAGCGAGCTCTTGATGCTAAATCAATATATCTAACAGCAGTCATTAGGCATTGGAATAAATTTGTTTCGTATTACATTTGGTCATCCATCTGGACACGTGTTGCATCTTTCGGTCATATTGACCACTTAAATTTCTTAATAGCAATTTATTTGAATAGGCATTTCAGTTGTGATTGTACTCTTTTTTTCATCTATAATGTCTAGTCCTGAAAAGCTATTCAACTAGAACTATGACACAGTTCAAACATGTAATGCGCATGTGCGACTACATGTGTATAGAAGTTTCTCAATACACAAACAAGGAAAATTTTATTTAATGTACACAAATTGCTTGTTTATCTCTGAATTATATCCTTTTTATCTGTAACTATCAATCAAAAGTAAAGAGTTTTATTTAGAAACACGAGAAAACTTCATGTGGTAGTTAGACCAATGTAAACATAATGATATCAGAGTGCATATAAATTGTAAATTACACGTCGTGTTTTCTCCCCTAGGTTTTAGTGTTATTGCTTTATTCGTGTACTTGATTTCACCGTGGAAAATAGAGTAATTTAATTGATCAATCGATTTGCTGGTTTTTGTTATTGATTATCTATTTCTTTTATCTCTGAATTTAAATTTTACATTCTCCGAATTAACTTTTTACATCTGTATTATACAAACACCTGCATCTTAACGTGAAAAAATTCTGCGTCCCACATCCATACATTAATGCCAATCAGAAGTAACACAGTTTTTGTTTTTCTTTTCCCTATTAGAATTTGATGTCAAATTGCTGACAACTTCTCAAACGAATTAATTAGTCAATTGAATAAAAACTTGATCTAAAGGATGCAGGAAATGAAATGTTAGCTTTTTTTTTTTAACTTGTAGGTTACCATATAAAATATTTTAAAACATGTTGCATTTGTTTTTTTTTACTGTATAATTTATTATTACAACGTTTATATTAAAATTTATTTCAAACTGAAGTTTGTCCAATTTAATTTTGAATTAAAGTCGTTAACAAGGAGAAACTGGAAACAAAAAAAAAAAAGTCACCTCTCTTTGTTTTATATCAACTCAGGTGAGTGAACAAACATGAAGCCACAAAAAAAAGCAGGTGTTATTTTTCCCTTGGTTAATTTGAAGGTTAACATTAGAAATATTACTCATGACATGGTTCGGTTTGGTTAGTGGCGAGGGCCAGCAAAGGTTTGTTTCCATAGTGACGTTGTGTGTGTGAGTATATGTGCAAAAGGGAGCGCCAATCAAACGAGCGATCGATCGTGTTGCCGCCAAGCCGAAGCCAGCCAGCGCCATCGCGCAACACATAGACCGAAAGAGGGAGGGAGAAGAGGAAAATAAAATGTGTAGCAAATGAAAAGGGCAGAAATCGGGAGCTAGTGTGTTATAAAAATTTTATACCTTACCTATTTTGACATTTTGCGGATTTTACAAGAAATTTTTATCGTAAGGATGGGAAGATGCAATGGCGGGTCAAAGCTTTGGGTCACGGTGTAACCCTTGACTCGTTCCTTGATTGGAAGACCTAATCTCGCTCGGAGGCACACAGTCGTGAGTGCGTGCGTGATGCGGTCGAATCCGAGGCCGGTGATTGGCTAAAACTGCCCTTCCGGGTTGTCCTTGAAATGTTTACACATTCCTGCCGTGAACAAATTTAATCTAACACGTTGACGTGAGTAAAAAATAGAAATTCAAAATCTGATGTCGCAAGGAACGAGGGTGGTGTGTGTGTCGGCTGGATGATGAACTCGTACTTTGATCAAGGCGGGTTTTATGGGAGCCAGGGATCCGGCGAACAGGCTTACCGGTTCCCGTTGGGGCTGACCGTGCCGCCGTACCCGCAACCCCAAACTCGGGCTCACCAGGACTCTTCGTATGACAGTCCGGCGACGGGCTCGCCCTCAAATTGTACTCGTCAAGCACCGCGTCGACCGATGGCCAACCCGCCTACAAGTCGGACTGCGCGGCGAAGGATCAGAACGGATACAGCGCGACAGCCAAAGAGGTAACCGCTTGGCCTGGCGGATCGTTGCCCGTCAGACCCGCCGCGTGCACGCCAGACTCGGTTCGCTCCTTCGCAGGCGAGACGGGAGCGAGTCCGCGCGACCGGGTGCCCAATTCATGGACTCAGTGCTGTCAGAACACGAACACTTCTGCGGCAGCTTCGCCTGTGCAGCAGCCAGCCACCAACCATACTTTCTACCCGTGGATGGCAATTGCAGGTGAGTAAAGTCACGCTCAACACCGTTTTTATATCTCTACGTTTCAATTAAACTCCGTACCCGTAACCCGCCATTTCACTTTCCCACTCATCCGTTCGCTCTCTCTCTCTCTCGGCCATCGCTTAGCTGCTTGTGACTTGAATCACGGTTAATTTTATTACGATCGGCTTACTCGGCTTGTACATCGTATCGAGCAATGAATGAAATTTTCTCAATTTTTATTACTCTAATAAAACTGTTTTTTCGGATTAGGGTGAATGCATGCGTGTTGAGTTTTAAAGGTGACGTCACTCTATGTACCCGTCATGTTTTTTAAGATCCAAGTTATTGGTCCTGTGGCCATAAAATACCCTTAAGTACATTTTAACTCTGGTGTGATATAAAATATCCCATCACCGTAGCGAGCTTGCCAGACACGGCTGTCTGACTCAAGGTGTTGGGTAGCATGGTCTCTGATATAAGGTAAGATGTTGATGGGATTTTGGCGGGTGACCAAAGCCTTCTAAGCTTACTAAGCGGCCATTTATTACACTTAGTTTGTGGCAAACATCAAGTGATTCTTTTATTTTCACTTGAGCTCTTAATTTTTTTTTTTTTAAATTTAAATTTTACATACGGTACGAGTTTAATTGATTCACCTTTTAAAAAATGCTCGAGGTAAGTCAAGTTACCTATGGCAAAGAGCTTTCGATTGCTCTTGCTGCTGCTTCGCCACTCACCACTCGAGTCGTATAATTGAAGCAGCTGCAGCTGGTTGTAGTTTCCCTCCGTGTGTCCACAGAGGGGTCCCTCAGGGTGAGTGTCCGCGTTAATATCAGTGAATTTGTGGCTGTATATAACAAAAAAGTACAAGTTTATACGACAAAAGGAAGTGAAAAGAAAAATAATGACGGCGCAGTGTGTGATTAAATTATTGTGTGGTTGAAACGGTTTTATTGTTTTTCTGCAAAATGAGCATTAGAAGTGATTTTAATGTGGTTGTAATCTATCTGTGGATCAGTGGGACGACAGCCACGCAACTGCATGGTTTTATCCCTTCCCCCCACACATACATAGATATTCGTCTCCAGCCCCCGATTTACCCATGGATAATTTCTCTCCCTCCCAGATTAAAGCTTTCAATGTGTCAAGAGCATTGCTGCACAGACCTTAGACCGCGCGCGCGTGTGTGTGGCCTATGTGTCGAGATGGTACGTGCACTATGCAGTTGGCACTTCGATTTCTCTACGGAATTGGATTACACCGAGTAGAACGAACGATACTGTTTTCTTTGTCACAAATTACTCAACTGGAGCTTTATTTCTTTCCCCATTTGCCTTGAACCAGTGAGAAAAAATAAATAAAAAAAAAATAAAAATAAGAAGTTTTTTCCCTATCACCTGAGTAATATTGCAATAAAATTATTAAGTGCAACTACGGCTAATGATATCAAAAATGTGCAGCTTGAAAGCTGGCTAGATTACGCACTGGAAGCAAATATATTAGCACGGTTAGAGGCTAGATAGAAGGAGGGACTCGTTACAGCGACTCGCTGTTGGATTGATTCTAATGGAGGCGAGAAAGATGAACATTTGTGAGGGCGAGTGTTTAAAATGGATGACGGCTGGAGTGCTCGCTCGTTTCCATCTATTTGCTTATTGCGAAAAGAAGTAGAATAGCTGCTAATGGTTTTTGGTGCGTGTGCCCAACATAATTTCTTAGACCGCAAGCAGCGAGAGTTTCAATATGGAGCTTGGCTCTTGGTCCAACTCATCATTCAGCTTTATGTCACCGAGGAATTGAGCACGGAACAAGTTCTACTGCTGTCTCTTCTTTCTCACCATCAGTAGTGAAACCTTTTTCTTGCTTTATTCCTGTAAGTGCTCGGGCAGTCTCTTTCACTGCTGTTTGCCTTGGCAGTAAGTCTGGTGTAGTGCATTAAAGTGGTGCACAACATGATAGGATTACAACCGAGTGTGACGCCATTGACTAGCGTACATATTAGTACCGGCCGTGCTGATACAGCGTAGCGCTGCAATTTAAGAACGGTCACTGAAATTGAGAAATATTTATTTTTCAAACTTTTAAGTTTCAAAGTAGTTATTAATGAAACACGAGTGTTAAATTTTATTTGCTAAACGGTTGTCCCGTTTGAATAACATTTTAAAATTTATTTATTTTTGAAATAATTTATTCCATAAATTGTTGCCTTTTTATAAGACACGTGCTTCTACAGTCATGTTTGCCTGTCATCGTGAAGTCAGACTCAGACAGGAAAATGAACGCGCATCTGTAGAATACAAAAATATCTGCTTCCTTTTTTCGAACTTCCATCTGGGAATATATAAGTTGTCCTCCCTCTCTTACTGTAGGAGTTTTTCTCATGAAAGGTTTTACTCTTCCCCTTTTGCCCCCACTATGAGTAGCGGCCGCAAGAGGGACTTTGTGACAACCCAAAAACCCGCCTTCGGTTTGAGGGTAGCCTCTATTTTATTACCAAGTATTTTTTTTAAACAACTAAGACAGGTTGCGCTGTTATACGATCCCTTAAACAGATAAAAAGTAGGGGAAACTGCGTAAATTGGCAGTAGTTGCCTTTTTTCCCCAATTAAATTGGAATAAAATGTCTCTATTTCAATTATTGCATTTAAATGATCATAAATTTTATCAGATGTAGTTGATATGCAAAACTTATGAGCAAAAAAAAATATAATAAATTGAATTAAAGTAATATTTTTGTCAGCGATGACACAAAAGGGCAGTTGGAGCCCTTTGAGGAAAAAAAATTATTATTTAAATAACGAAGCGTGCCTTCCGGTTTTTTTTTTCTTTAAAACAGAACACTTAGTATTCACTGTTTATCCTTAAAATAAATTACGCTCTGAAATATGCATTAAATGATTCACAGTGGTTAATGTTAACTTTAAAATAATCGTTTTTTTGGGTCTGATAGTGGTCGGAGGGTTGAAATAAAAAATCGAATTAAGAGAATAAGAGAAGCTTCGCTTCAAATGGGGGGGTCCGTTCTTTCAATATCGCTAGAAGAAACTTTAAATCAGGATTTAGATGTAATTCATGAAAGCGAAAAGCTTAAACGGGGTGAAGGGAAGAAAAAATGAGTTAAAGATTAAAAGATTTCGAAGCCAATTGCCTCGCTGGCGAAGGTAAAAATTTTGCAGCTGCTCTCGGTGCTAAGTTGGTTTTTTTTTACCCTTTGTGACATCCTTTTGTTCCCCGCCCGCATGAAAATTCAGAGCTATAAATAGGAGGCTAAAATTTACACTCTTCATTGTGGAAACTCATAAATATGTTGCATCTCTGTTTGCATTATGCCACTTGGGGGCAAGAAGCTTGATGTGAGGGGAAGGAAAAAAAATATGAGGGTTGGCAGTTTTTAGTCTGTGCCAATCCGCTGTGGATACACATTGTGATAGGTTAGAAAAAAGTCAGAATTTTTATGGGTTGGTTTTGCGTTTGTGCAGACACAAATGTTTGGTTTCAATTTAAAGTACAATTCCAGAACGTGATATAGCCGTGAATAAGATGAATGTTCAATTTCTAACCCCGTCCCAAGGGTTGAAGTAAATAAAACAGAGCCAGGAGCAATAATTAGAAAGGGCCTTCGCGTTCTCCCCTCATCCCTCCACTGGCTGCAACTCGAGATAGGCCCATCCCTCAACTCCTCGCCCCTACTGCCGCCCGCGCGTCCGGGCCCATTCGTTTTTCACAACCAATGTCTGACTTAAGCTATCTCATTAATTAAAGTGCAAAGCAGAAGCCTGTCAAATACAATAGGAGTCTGCAGTATAGAAAACATGGAGATGCTCTGAAACCTCGGGGGGAAAAGGCTTTTGTTACTGTCACGTCAGGCCACATCCTTATGTTAGAGATCACGAATAGGGCTGCGAATACGCGGGGGCCATCCCTCAGCATCAGGGTGTTGATGGACCCGCCGAGATTTCCTTGGGATTTTCCTCACTATGCACTCGTAGTATCGAATAAAGTAATGTCCACTGACGGCCATTAGAAACAGGTCATTTCCCCGACTAGTGTAAATTCAATGTAACTTTTTCTTTTCTTTTTTTATATCCTTTTTTATTACTTTGTTGGGCATTCTTGAGTCGACAGTGAGAGAAGACAGATCAACGCTGGAGAGGCAAGTGGAAGAGGTTAAAAATGATAGGGGAGAAAAGAAAAAAGAGGGTTTGTGGAGGGAAAATGTAAAAATAAAAATTGGATAAAAAAGAAAAAAATGGCGAGGAAAAAATATGGACGTGTGAGTTTGGTTTAAAAGAACGTTTGAATATAATGGATGTGTCGGCTTTGGACCTCCGTTTTTAAGCTCGATTTGTACCAACGGTTGGGCACGTGAATCATTGGCTCGAACCCAACGCGTTTTCTCTGCATTTTCGCATCCCCTTGCCACCTCCCCTAGAAAGAAAAAATTCTTTAAAAAAGCAGCGTGTGGGGGAAGGGAAAAAAAATCTCAAGATGAAAAACGGGAGGCTGATAAACAGAAGCGCCATATCACCATGGCAACGGAATTCCCTCTTTTCTACCGCCCTCGGCCATGTTTCTCCCATCACAAGCGGGCTGCGACGAGGGCACCATGCACTCGCCTTGGTATCGCACGCCGTTTTCAAGAGGTAGGACGCCGCCGGCTGATTTACTCGCATCACCTTCTTTGGAAGATGAAAGTCAACTGCGCATGTGCAATAACGAAAAAAATTGCAATAAAAAAATTATAGAACTGTGACCGAGGTTGTCAAATTTACCCTGTGGGTCAAAAAATGCTGCGCGATGCAGTGCGCTCACCTCTATTTTTTTGCCTCGCATGGCCAGATAAAAATCATTTCGAAAAGTCCCTCAAGCAGCTAAAAATCAGTGATTATCACGTTGGAAATTAGTCTTGGCTCTCTGCTTTTTCTGACTCTTTCTTTCTCTCGTGACATTTGCTCAGAGGGGAACTGGGGAAAAGAATGATTTGTTCTTGTGACAACCCGGATTTTCAAGGCACTATTTTCTCTTATCGATCAATTCAATTGCAATATTTATCGGTTTATAACTGCAGGTTAGAGGTATTCTTTTTAGGTGTAAATGCTTGTATTTTACCATTGTGTAATCAATAAACATTGCGTGATTCAATTTTACTTTTTATAAACATGCCCTCCAAGCAACATCCGGTCTGTTTTGACGTTCAATTACACAGTATTAAAACTTTTAGTTTGCTTTAACACGAAAAAAAATAAAAGCAACAACAAGAATAAACATTAAATATTTTCATTCTCATAATTTACAACTGTTTTTTTAGTCTTTTTTTTTTTTCCTTTCTTTTTTGTATCATCTGTACCTGAGTGCTTGGCTTTGTAAGCAGAGAAAAATTACGACTTTTTTTTCTCTATAGTTGCTTGTTTATGGTTGGGTTTCATTGACAGCAGAAGTAGAGTCTCCCTTTTCAAAGATTTCACTGACGTGAATGACCAAAGTCAACCTCTCTCATGTCCTGAGTATTTACTAAGAAGAGGAAAAAAAAAAACTGCTTCTGAGATAAGCAATTGAAGAAGCCTCTCCACTCGGCGACCTAATTCATCTTTAAGAATAACAGATACTGTCTAGTTTGAGTTAGGACTTCCATTCACACCTTTCAGTAAAAAAAAACTCATTGCCCACACGAGCCAAAGGATCTATAACTAATGAGGTCAAAACAGTTCAGTTTTTTTTTCTGCTTCGTACTGTATGTGTATTGCAAGGTGCCATGCAAATTTACGAGTTAAACATTATTAAAGCGCTTCTCTGCTTGTGACCCTGGTCTTTTAAGTTGTGAAGGATGGGAAAGGAATCAGTGGAGCGGATAGGAGCGTCTGTGCTACCTTGATTCGGTCCTTGGGGGACTTGCACTCAGTTGTAAAGAAAGGAATTTTCACTTGGTTAAAAGGCAGCGGGCAAACCTTATCAATAGCAAATATTTGCCTTGATTATGATTGGTGATAAAAGAACCATAAAGTGGTTATGTTGGCAATTGGCGATAAAAGGGAGGCAATTTCTGTGTGGTTTGGCGGCGCCCACTATCAAATGCAGTTGGGAGCTTGTGCTTGGAGTTGGGTAGTGAAGAGAGCACTTGGCATTGTTTAAAGTGTAATGTATTCCGCCCCGTGATAGGCGATAGATGGTGCCGATATCTTAATCTTAGAATGTTCAAACAAGATTCTTAACGCAGAATGAGAAGGAAAAAACACACCCTTCCTCAGATTCTCAAAAAAAGCTCATATTTTTTTCCGAGAAAAAGTGAACCTCTGCAAAAGGAATGAAGGAAGGAAAAAGATTGATGAAAATAGATTTAAAAAGAATGAAAAAGTAGTATTAAGCTTTTATTAAAGAAAAAAAAATTCTGTGGCCATTGAACCGAGAAAATTGATCAGCAAAAGAAAAAAGACAAAACTTATATATTTTATATTGTTCTTTATTTCTTTTTTGGGTTTCTGAAGGAAAGGCTTGAGGATTAGAATGTGGGATTTTTTTTTTCCAGTTTCGTATGACGTAGATGGGAAAGTTGAGTGAGTGTGTGCTACATCACCCCGAGGCACAAACGCGGTCGGGTGAATGTGAATGTCTACGGCATTTCATGCTGCGTTGTAAATTCGCTAACTACACATTGCTTAGAGACTATTTGAACCTGCCGAAGAGGGAAAAGTTGGTGCGAGGCTAGATGTTTGCACACAAAACACTGTTTTTCCTCCAGCCGTGCTGGTTCCGTGATTTTTTCTCTCTGTGTTTCTCTGTTCCGTTTCCGCAGCCACCCATGATTAACAGCGCCCTCCTTTTGACAGACTATGTTCCATCACCACGGCATTGCTTTATGGCGACTGGTTGGCCATAAAACTGTTCGAAATGTGTCAGAACTTGTAGTGTAGAGACTCGCCTACTGTTCTGCGAACGGTTGTACGCAAGGATGTGGAAACGAAATGAGAAAATATTTTGAATTTTTTTTTCCTTTGAATGCCGTGAGAAACTATTGAAATGAGGTGGGCAAAGGAAAAACATTTAGAAAATCAGCCACCAGATGGCGCTTACTATTGCACAGGTAGAGAAATTTGTTGGTATTCGACATTTTACGAAAAGCAATTATTTTCGTCGTAGAAAAACATTTAAACATATGGTATAAATGGTTGCGCTTCGTATCAAGACACCCATGTAGTGCAGAAAGCCCAATCTCCCAAGAATACCATTAAGATCCAGCTGTTTCGTGCGTCCTGATGTTTATGTACTTGTTCTGTTGGGAAGTGGAGAAAGAAATTTTTTACTTATGATTTTTCTCCCTTTGCAATAGGGGATAATGGTCTCTAGAAAAGTTAGATGGAACAAATTGTTATTTAGATTTATATAAAAGGACTGATGTGGAAGTCGCCGCCTCTTTTCTAATGATTGAAAACTCTTAATGTGCCAGTGCAGGGACCCGAGGAGATGCAGTTGGGAAACAGTAGAGCCGAGCAGAGCTCGCCATACCAATTACACATCTATCAATGTCAGGGGAGCCAAGAGTGTCTTCATCGTCCTTCCAACGTTTCGTGAAGAAAGGGGAACTCGTGCAAGATGTCTCGACCATTCGTTTATTACATCTCATTGCAAAAAGACGAAAAAAAACTGTATAATTAGTGCACTACCGTTGCAGAACTCTTTTGCGTTTGAAAGAAAAAGAATTGTGAGGAAAAGAAGGAAAAAAGGGACAATGATGAAGAGAAAAAGGCTAAGGGGGGCATTAGAGGCAAGTCACATAAATTGAGCCAAAAAGCAAGGTCACGCAAACAAACAAGTAAAAACCTATCAAAGATCAGCAGGAAATATTACTTAAAGAAAGCTTTTAAGAATAAACTGGTTGAGATGAGCCATCATTAAGACGTTAAGAAGTTTGGCACGAGAAACCACATAACCATCACGGCGCCATTTGTTGGCAAATGATAATGATTTTTAAAAAATAATTTAACAGAATAATAAATAAAAAAAATTAAAAAATAAAAATAAAAGAAATATGGACAAAAGAGACCATAAACTAGACAAATTGGCAAATTGAATTTTGTCTGACTTTTGATTAAATACTACTTAATAGTATTAATGGTAAATGATAGCGTGTGGTCAATGTTTGCAGTTTAGTTTGTGTGTATACCGCGCACATGTGGTCATCGAAAAATACTGCTCACTGAACAGAAATCGTCAAATGTGTTTGATTTATGGTTATACGATGGGTCGTAAATCGAAGGCACGAAACCACTCCTGTAGACAAATGGCTGTAAGCGACGCTGTAAATTTATCTCTCCTGATCGATACGAGCAATGTATACGTACACACTTGCTCATATTAGAAAAATATTCGAAATCATTACTCTTTTGTGGTATTGAAATTTGAATTTTAATATTGTTCACCGATTTTGGTGTACATGAGAAAATCCCGGTGAAAGTTTCGAGTTTGATTGTTGGTTGCGTGGTTCGTGATTTATGTGACTTGGCTCGGCTGATTCTCGCTCGTGGGCCTTGTAGGAAACTCGGGCGGCCTTTCTCCATGCTGTTCAGTGGTATATTTATGTGCGCGCGCCTCCGCGGGGAGTCTCATGCTCGATGACCACATAACCCTTTTGGGGCTGAGTCGAATCTTTTCTTTCACCCAATTTAAGACAGCGCGTAGTCGTAATTTACTTCCTTACACGAGATATTTATTTTTATACAAAACTTTTCCTTCTCGCAATCAATATTTTTCAAAAATATGCTTAACACTTAAAGCGGATGTGGAGCCAATTGTCTTAATAGATTTCTCATTTAGCAACGGAAAGTGGGAATTAGCGAGGGACGTGGGTTGTTGTTTCATATATCAGTACGCGTGTATATCGCAGTGACAGTTCTAAGAGCCGTCTTTTATCAAGTATAATGGAATTTCCAATATAGAGTAATAATAACCCTGTTGACCTGAACGGGAAGATGGTGAGGTTAAGTGTATAGGGCGGGGTGAGTAGAGCAAAGTACCCCACGTGTAGGGGGAGGAAGACATTTTGGGGAGAATAGAGAGCCTTTTACAAAGTGGGTTGTCCTCACATTTGCAGGAGATATCTAAAATCAATATCCATATTGACTGTAGGTATATGCTTCCAAAATACCATTATATACTTGTCAATTGCTGCAAGATGAGTTAGGCCTACTTTGAAGAGCGAAGGCCACTAATTCTATCTTCTCACTCCCACTGTGAAATCGATTTGTTGAAAGAATGTCGACCCTAAGACGATCCCCACTTTTTTTTTTTTCTTTTTTTTTCGCCTATCTTTGTTCTGGTGTTTCCTCCCGTCATTGGCTGCCATCTGGTTAACGATTATGGAAGTTTTTGGGGATTTTTTTTCTTCTCTCTTGCGAGTTGTTGGAAGAAGGCGGAGATAGGGAAGGAAATGGAGGAAGAGGAGTTGATTCGCGGTCCCTCGTGCAATCGAATTCTCATCTGATGTGATCCGAAGCGCAACTGGAAATTGATTCTTGAGATATTCATTCCCCAATTTCTATCAACATAATCGTCAGAGAGGGGGTCTTTATTTCTCTTTTGCTTGTTGAACGTAAGACGAACTCTTATCGCTAAAACTTCTGCGGTCGCTCAGGTCATTTTTGGTGAATGAAAAATGATCTTAATGAAATTAAGGCAAATAAATCACATCGTTTCGGAAAAGATAGAGGGAAATGCCGCACATGAGCGCACCTTGGTGACAGAATGACAAATTACACTCATTTAACATTTTCTTTTTCTTTTTCTTGGGCATGGTTTGTTGTTTGAAAATTTCAAAATTGATTTGTTTAAAAAAAATTTAAAAAAGAAAATTAATTTAACTAATACGTCAACGGAAAAAGTAACTGGAGATAACTAGATTTTCTTCGACCGGAAAAAAGTATTACTATTACTTTGCCAAGAGTTTAATTTGAACATTCTACTATTTTACCTTCCTTTTTAAAGTAGACGTTCCCTTAGTTTCAACATGCAGCCATGTGTAACAAGGAATACTTTGGCACAGCTTCAAAGCAAAATGAAAAACACGTTCCTCCCCTTTTTTCGCTGCACATGATGTTGTAAACTTGGGAAAGAATGGCTCGGCTCAGTGTTATTAACCTCTTGCACTTGAAATCGAGCTAAATAAACATGCACATATTTTAAAACTTTTTAACTCCCGCAAATTAAAACCGTTTTTTTTTTCTTTTCTTTTGTTTTTCTTGAAAAAGATCGTTTCAGGTATAAAGTTTTATTTTTTTGATGGGTATTTTCAATTTTTCTGAGAACTGACTTATCTATTACTTAGGTTTTATAAGTTATAAAGTTGTGCAGGTTATTCGGTTATAAGTGGCGAGTAATTCGCGGGTGCTTATCGAATGTTTTACAGCGTGTTTCTGGCTTTTTACTGCATGGTGAGTCGTGTTTGCGGTGCTTGGAAAGTCAATTTACAATAATATAGCCATTACTGACAGCGTAAACACCTCGTAAAAGTTAAGTAATGAGACAGGGTAATAATTTTTGCCTCTTGATGCTTAAAAATTTAAACCACTGACAGTAATCTCATTCGAGATTATGGGCATCTTTTTCTCTCTCTTCATTGTCATTTAGCAGCGAGATGACCAATTAGTTTCACTCTCTTGATTTCGATACAATTAAGGTACCTTATCCTTAGAAGCAGGAACTGGAATGAGATAGGGAAAAAAAGGATTTGTGCACTGCATAACTTGAATTGCCCGACTTGTTTTTGTTGTACTTCGGCGCAAGCACCTATTAGAAATGCCAGGCGCGTTTCAGCATTCGTCTCTCTTACAAACGGGCAGGTTTAAAAAATTTTGTCAGGTGATTTTGTACTCTTTTAAAAGTTGAAAGTTGACAAGCAGTCAGGCGTGTTTTAGTGCCCTCATTTTATCTAATTCAAGGAGCTATTTCTCTGCATGACTTGCACGCACGGTTTATTCTGGAATTTAAATAAAATGTCTTCATGACTTGTTTATGTTTATCTATCATTTTCATCAGTTTTAACCTTAAGTATTTCGTGCTTTTTGAAAATTCTATACCCTGTAGTTTCCACTCTCTCTCTTTCTATCTCTCTTTCTCTCACTCATTCACTCAACCTCACCCCCACCCCCTCCCTTGTCTTGTTTTCTTATTTTGTGTCAAATATTTTTTAACTGTACTTTTTTTTCATCTCTGGTTTCTCATATTTAGGGGCGAATGGTCTGCGTCGACGAGGTCGGCAAACGTACACGCGGTATCAAACGCTGGAGTTGGAGAAAGAGTTCCACACCAACCATTATCTAACACGGCGGCGGCGGATAGAGATGGCACATGCTTTGTGCCTCACAGAGAGACAGATCAAAATCTGGTTTCAGAATAGAAGAATGAAACTCAAGAAAGAAATTCAAGCCATCAAAGAGCTCAACGAGCAAGAGAAACAAGCACAAAGTGCGAAAACGGCGGCTACATTGCAGCCTAGCACCAATTCTCAAGGGACGACAGATTCCACTCCCACTCCAAATCAGGCCAACTAACAGCACAACAAGCCCAGGTACTGTCCAGTTATTTATTTTTTTCATTTATAATTAAAATATTGTGGCTTTTATTTAATTTAAAATGCCTTTAATATTGTGTTGACAACAAACAACTTAACACTTTGGGTTGGTATGCTAAATTTAAATTTACTGCATGTTATAGTAGAAAGCAGTCAGAAGTACTTTTAAGTAAACACACGTAGCACTCATGAAAACATTTAGCTAATTTAAGGGTGAGTTAGAAACGGGCAATCTACACCAATGGCCTCTGATGGCCGACTCGAGGTACTAAAGCAGCAGACGCTGCACCCGTAAAAAAAAAAAAAAAGATCGTTGATTGTGTTTTAACTGAATACAGCCAAGGTTTTGAATTTATTTTTAAATTTGAAATATGTCATTTTTCATTTTAAAAATTGATTTTTAATTTAATTTTTGAAAAACAAAATAATAAAAGTCAAGAGAAAATTATTTGTTTTTCGTGGTGTAATACACCATTGTGTAATTTCATTTCAACTTGTATAATGGCTGCTACACCGCAAGTAACAAAAGATAAGGGCTATTATAAGATTGGAGATAAAAAAATGTGAAAAGAAAAAAAAGAAAGGGCTCTGAAAATAGCTCAGGACCCAGAATCACGTGTAGAGTTATGGGATAAAGAACGGGGCACATTTCGGGCAGAGCGAGGAAACCATTTGCCAGCCTCTACCACACCCGTCCTCCATTACACCCGACCTCCATTTCCACCGTGCAATATACACTCTACTTCTCGCTTGTTCTTTTACTTTTTTAAAACGTTGAATTAAATTTAAAAGACTAGAAGCAAAAAAAAAATTCTATATAACATTTTCTATTTCCTTGTTCTCATTACACCAGCTAGCGGGAGGGGAGGTGGTCGATATTATTTTTTTTTTCCTACTGGATTACGTATTTTCTATTTAAGAAGATGAAATTAAAAAAAGGAAAAAAGGGGAAAAAAGAAATTCATGGATTTAATATATTTTATAATTTCTGAAATACTGAAACTGAATTTTTATTAATGTTTCGTACCGTAACCGTTTATCACAAATTTACATCAGTTTATTTTATTTTATTTTATTTTATTTTATTTTATTTTATTTTATTTTATTTTATTTGAATTTTAAAATATAATTGAAAGTTCATTGTAGTGTGTAATGATATTACATCAGAACTGAAAATGATATGTTGCATAGTTTTTCTACCAAGTCCCTCCCCATATTTTAAGGAGGGACAATCGTAAGTCAAGAATAATTTCCGCTGCTTTAGGCAAAAAAGGGAAGACAATTTTGCCGTGAAAAATATTTTAGCCTACGAACAGAAAAGGGATAAAGATAAAAGAGAAAGTTGCAATTCAACCTTAAATAACTCATGCGTGTACGTCAGTGTACGGTCTTGTCCTTGAGTTAGGATAAGGAAAAAATAATTAGGTAAAAAGAAAAAGACAGTGGGGTTGGGGGAGAAGGGGTCTGTTGCTATTCTTTTCCCGTTTTAAGTCCCGCTTTTAAGTTACCCCACCCGAGCTCAATCGATATGTTGGTGGGGCCCAAAATTGGAGCTTAGAGCGAGCGGGCAAATCCATAATGAGATTTTTTTGGCGAATTGTCATAGATTGCGAAACATCTATCATTGAGAACGATATCAGTAAAGGCGATTACATGCGGCAATAAATAAAAATAAAAGTTTTTGTAAAATGAATATTGATATTGATATTACAAGTATGATTTTAATGTGTTGTATAAATAATTAATTTTCCAATAAGTAAATAAAGTAAACGATTATTTTGTGTAGTCGGCGAAATGCAAAGATAAGAGGTACAAGGTCTTAACACCCCACGTCGAGATCTGTGAAAGAAGAAAAAGAACTGATCTCATCAGGGACGTAAAATATATGGGATTGATGGACACGGGGTCTCTATAATTTGAGGGAGTGAGGAAGCAACATTCTTCAGCAGCTCGTAAATAACCGGACTGCGTCCCCCACCGTTCTGCACCTCGTAAAAAATATTCAGATGTTCGTCTTTTGCCATCTCTCCCCTCTGTTATCCCTGCTCAGAGTCCAAAGACCTGGAATCTTTCCCAGTCGCGACAACTCTATTTTAGTGAATGGAACTCGCTTTGGCAGTATTTCCAATCGATTTTATCTCTCGCCACGTCCAATCGGTGCGGGGCATCTTTTCACACCGAGTTTTCGGACTTTGTAATGAGATTTCGCAAAGTTAAGAGCAAGTAGCAGTGAAAAGTTGGTTATTATAAAAGAAGTTTTCTTTGTGTTGTTGGGACTCGCGTGCGCTTCTAAAACCCCCCTTCAAACCCTCCCACCTTCTTCTGACAGCTGGGGTATGGATGTGGGGCGGAGATGAAAGATGGCAGTCTGCCAACTTGTGATTGGTTTTCTGTGCCGCGCAAGACTACACTGACCGAGTCTGTAGGTGGAGCTTATACGGAGTCGGCCATAACTGACCGAACTATATTGTGCTTACAGGAAGTGACACAAGGGTTTCGGTTGTGTGGACAATCCTTGCACCCCCCGCGTCGGTCGGTTGTGACCTATTCCCTTTCGCACATTAGAACCCTCCCTCGTTCGTGACTCATTTTGATTTTTGCCTCGTTTCTGCATTTCGTTTTGAAATATTAATTTAAGCTTGGTACAGTTAACAAATAATAATTTGCCCTGCATATGTTTAGGCGCTTTAATCCCGCGTTTATGAATAAGGAAAATGTGGAGAGGGCTTTAGCTTATGATCAAATGGAAAGCCGTTGCTTTTGGAATATTAATAAACATGGCTTATTTTGTACACGTGAAGAAATTTTAAGTTGAGGTACACGCTGATAAATATGTGCAAGGAGGTCTGCAAGCCCAGCTACCCCCTTCTCTTCCTGTATGAAGTCACGTTGGTACGAAGCAATGGTAGAGGGAGGTAATAAATTAATGTGGGGGAAGGCTGTCGTGGAAAAGCGAAAGGGAAATGCTATGGGATGCAATGCAGGCTATTGATTAGTTTTAACTTAAAACTCGCCATAAATTATTCTTAAGCCTTACTGAACAACATAAATATACACACGCATAAAATTTGCAAAAATAAAAATGTATTATATTACAACCTGGAAAAAAATCTTTAAAGAGTTAATTACGCGTGGAAAAAAGTAACACGCAGTTTGCATGTACAAAACAACAAATAATAAATGTAATTTTTATGTTAGTAAACACAATAACACATATCAAATAGTATCAGTTAAATCAACACGTGTATTAAAACCATAAAAGCGTCAATAAACAAATAGCGAGAAACATAAAATGGAGCAATAAAATCACGTTTATGCAAAATTAGGAGAATGATTTGTAGCTGTAAATAAATGCTTAAATACACAAATAGAAAAAGTGTGTCAGTTGTGGAACAAAATTAGTCTCAAACTGTGTTTACGATGCAAAGGCCGTAAACCATAGAAAATCAAGGTCAAGGGATGGTCTGGGTCGAGTGTAAAATTTGTTCATTGCCAATAAAGTAACTTTTACGACTCAATAACCCAGTATAAGTATCAACTAAAAGCAGTTTTACTAACTTGAAGGTATATTTTTTCGAATAAAAAAAAATGTACGCTCACTCACCCCACTTTCACCACTTTCCTTGTTCTTTCTGGGATATTTGGCGAGTAATCAAAGAGAGGGTGGCCAACGAGTGGAATTTCATTCACAAGGAGTTAATACTACGCAGTAAACTCAAAGGAACAACGACCTCTTGGGCCCATGAACGAAACGCGGCTGTGCGCAACGAGTCAGCAATGAATTTGGTAATCCAAAAAACGTTTGTGGCACAAAATTTAGTAATTCGAATCATATCGGTTTTATCTCGTGTTTTCTGGCAAAATTCCTGCAATGGTAAAAAAAAAAAAAAAAAATTATTACGTGTTGTTAATTGAAGAATTCAATTTATTTTAAGTGAAAAATCTGATAAAACGAGGAAAGGGTTAAAGTGTTTGTTGTCACGCAATAACGAGAAAAGGAGGAAAAATGCAAGGTAATAGTAATTAGCAACGGCGTCCACTTGGGGAAATGATTAAAAGTTTTTCTTTGTTAAATAATTTACGGTATTTTAAAAGTGGCGTGAAAAATGGTATAATCAATACGCATATTGCATTAGAATTCTAACAACATCGTAAAAATGACACGACAAAAGAAATCCCACATCATGTATCTTCATTAAAGCAAACAAGCGATGATGAATGGCTCGTGTCTTTATTAATGACTCGAGACTACCGCGATTCTTTAAGTTTGTAACTGCATCGCTTGATTTATAGTCTTTTAAAAGTTTGCAAAGCGCTAAAGCGAAGTTATACATTTTGCATCAGCTGTAAGTTATACTACAAGTAGTAGTTTTTCTATAAGTTTGGGTATGGTGTAATTCGAGTGAAATGTGTTTTGCATTGAATAAATAAGACTCGTTAAAAAATTCATTTCTTCCCTCGCGAAACGTGTGTGGGCGGTTACACGTTCCCTATAAATTTGCTATTAATACAGTCGGCTCGCAAGTACCTTACGATTATGTAAGTGCCCCATTAGAAAGCTTGTTGTACTCGCCCATTAAGAAATCTCTAAAGCACCGGCGTAAGGTGATGGGCCTATTGAATTTAATGAAATCATGGTATAGCGTAGAATGAAGATTGCGTCGATGGCGCCGTGTGACATTAATATTTATGAACACACCCTTCTCTCCGATCTTAAAATGTTAATATCGAAATTATGCTCGGGAATGCAAATCATTTCCAATTTTTTATCCTTTTCTTTTCTCAACTTAAAACAAGCTCGCTGCTTCGAAATGCGAGCTGCAGGCTTTTCGGGGATAAGGAATTCTTTAAATCATGTGCATAATGTGGACTAGATAGTGATTTGATAAGAGGGAATTGCATAACAACTACAGTATACAGTTGCATTAAATATAATGTAACTTTGCTTGCAATAGTCAAACCCCATTGGCCATTGATCGGATAGCCTGATAATTTCCACATGGCTATCTCTATGTGTATTTTGTTTGTGAAGTGTGGTCATGTGTAAATCTAGACGCAGGGATTACGAGTCTAATTGTACGGTGGCGAGCAGAAGAATCCTCTTGGTCAGACCCAAGTTAATCGCTCGGATTTTTGCTTCTGGGCAACGTTGCGAGGCAATGGATATAAATTAAGTGGCGGGTTGCGCTGTATGGAGTGGGCGAAGCTGGTCAAATTTATTGGACACACTATGTTGCAACTTGGAGTTGCAAAAGAGGCTCGGTAGCTGCTGCGTATCTTTGGTGGGCAGTAAAGCGCGTCTGATTGATGTGATTGCTAGGCAACAACTAACATGCTTGCATTATATGATCTCAAGAAATGATGGGGTAATTATGCTTGCCGTTTGATTATTCCTAGACCCGTACTGATAAGATAATTTCTCTTACGAGAAATTAAGTTACTCAAAATACTCTGCACAAGTGTGAAAATTGCTCTATCGTGCGCCCCTCGTGAATTTTTGTTGAACTGCTTATTGAATCTTTTTACATATGGTGTAAAAATAAACTCGAGTTACTATTTCTGCAATTTTTTCCAAAAAAAGCAACGTGAACTGGAGCGTTTCAGTAACTGCTGAGCTCTGTATTATACTTTTTATGTATTATGTATTATTGCTGCAATCATAAAGAAAAAGCATTGCTTGCCTAGGTTTAAATGCTGGCAAGTGGCCACGTTTTGAGTCTTTTATTTTTTTATCTTTCTTATCTTCCGTAATAGTGAATTATACTAGGGTTAAAAGATTCCGCAATGAATTGTCAACCATTTTGCAGTGCGAATTGAAATTACGAGAGAGCGGCAAATCAATTGCGTTTCTTGCAGTGACTTGGCTTTAGCACCAATAAGATAAAAGTCATGAATAACATTCCAGAGGAAACGTGATCGTTATAGAGTAGTATGGTAACCGAGTTGGAGCAAGATGAATGAGTTTTAATCTCCCACACATTTCAACCTTCCTTCCCTACACGGTAATAAATAGATTGGATGTCCATTTATCAAGGGTGCAATAATATTCTCCGAGTGATGACAAAGAGATGGGATTACGTCTAAAGGTTGATGGAATTTGTAATCAAAACGTTTCTCGATGCGTGTGCAAGGAGAATTGCTGCTGAGCCAGTGCTTTAACCTCTTTTTTTTTTTTTTCTTTTTTTTTTTCTTTTCTTTCGTTTCGTTTCGTCTTTCTCTATAACGCTCATTTTTGTTCTTCTGCTACGTGCACTGCTGCCCCGAATAGCCATTTTGGAAGAACGGTGGTGGTTTCTGAATCGCTGTGTGTAACGGGCCCTTAAACGGATTATAAAATTGGAGTTTATGCCAACTTAATGCGATGGAATGATTTCTTCAATTGAACCACGCACCACACACGAATGGGGGAAAGGTCTCGCCAAGTTGCCAACGAGTCTCTTTTGCCTCTATCTATCCACAATACGGCCACATAACAGCTGCTCCACTGAGCCCGACGGGTCGTTCGCCCTCGAATGATGGTGTCGGGTCACCCTGCAATTCATGTGAGTGAGCAATTCCTTGCTGTTTTCACCATCTAACTCGTTCGCGATATTTTTCGACAAAAACTCAAACCTTGTCCCGTGAGAATAAATAAATAAATAAATGTAGGAACTAAAAACAATAAAATGTATAGCGTATTATGGTATATATTGTATAGGTCCTTTGATAAATTGATTGTTGAATAATTTATAACAGCCCCATTTTAAAATTTAAATTTTTCATTGGAATTTAACCTTGGATAGTGAGAGTAGTGATTAAATCGCAGCAGATAATAGAAGTTAATTTAAGTAGAGTTATCTGTTTAACTCGTTGAATCCTCTTTAAACCGTGAGGTCAAGACCATTATATGGCTACAGTTTAAGAAGAGGTCAGCGACGGACTGTAGATAATGCTGCGAGGAAAGCTTCGAAAGAATTCATACGGATATTTAATTAATTTAATTAGCACGTACGGTACGTTGAAAATACAAATATTTAAATCGAAGAAAAATCTTTAAGAAATCATTAGTTTTAATTGAAATGGTGATAAAGTGAAAACAATGAAGGGTTGAATTGAATGAATGCATGAAGTTGCGCACCGATAGTGGCGTGAAGAACATTTTCATGCAAATGTAAGATAACTATTTTTCAACTGCGATGGCTTTATCTTGGTGGAGTGGGTGATTTAATGAAATGCTGATGTCAATAGTTGTAGTTATTTAGTAGAAAAGCGTTCATTGTCCATTGGTGGTGCATTGCGTGATGCAATAGAATGACAAGAGCAGGGAATGAGATCATAATGAATTTCAGCTATGTGTGCAAGTACAGCAGGCAGATAACAAACTAATTGAAATTAATTAACGATCTAAACAACCTGGCACGGTGAAGATAAGTGGAAGGCAGATTAATTCGTAGTTTCAGGAAGCCCCTATGAATTGTTTTGTTGGTCTCGAGTGAATATATTGTGCCCGAGTCACATTTATCGCAAAGAAAAGTTTAGTATTTATGAGATGCGAACACAATTAAGATGACAAACACAAAAGTGACAAATTAAATTTGTTCCCTTCGAGAGCCAAGAATTTCTTCTTCTTTTTTCTTTTTTTTCATTTTGTGTAAAACAACTCGAGCGCATAGCATCAACCATTCTCCCCAACACGAATATTGAACGAAGAAGGCACTATTTTCACTCTTCCCAAGTTTGATTTTGCAAGTGAAATATTACCTTCACTTATTGCCTCGAGTGCTTAAGCGAAATTAATCCCGGGTAGTGGTTTTCGCAGCAGGGAAATTGTGCTGATCGACTTGGTGTGCGAAGTGAATGTGAGCAAAAGTTTAATTTGTTTTGCTTTCTTTTTTTTCCTTCGAGTCTTATACGTACAGGAATTAAAGTGCTAAGATAGGAAACATTTATTTATTTACTAGTTTGCCATGTGCGGCCAATACGTAAGGTCGTCTATTAGGGGAAGCACAGTGTACTCTTTTCTGCTAAATTGAACACAATGGACTAATTCAGTGTGGCCCCTTGCCACTAGGGAGCGCGCGTGCGAGTGGATGTGTAAAGGGAACAACTTGGACCCACACTACTGCCTTCCCTTCTCCTTCCTTCGACTTCGGAGTAAATCCCAGGGAAATAAATGCGTTCGTAAAGGCGACCTCCTGGGAGCCTTAAGTTTTAATTAGACCTACTCAGAATTAGATTAAAACCCCAGAGATCCTACATTGTATTGGCTAAATGTGTTGTGTAGGGTGAAGCGGTGCTGATGATTACAAATCACGTGATACATTTTTTTAGACTAAAGAAAACGTAAAAGCTGACGTAGGTTAATTTTTTTTCTGTCTTAAGGGATGCATAAGAGTCCGACCATAAAAGAGCTGATTCAAAAGAAGTGGGGGAGGGAAAAAAGTGAATCGCACACAACTGAAACGGGCGCGAGCGTCCAGTATGGCGTTACGTTGTCTTGTCAAAGAAAAGGAGACAAAGAAAGGATTGTGCGTTGCGAACCATCCGTCGTTGGATTACGGCGCTTTTTCAGAGTTGAGCAGCAGTAATATGTTAATGACACTGCGATCCTCAAGATGTTTTATTCTCGGATAACAAAAGCAGCCAATAAGAGCACGCCCAACCTTTCGCAAAGCCGGCCTTTTGTGTGCAGTGCAGTATGGGATTGGAGTTGCCTCTGAGCAAACAAAGGACTCACCAATTAGGGTGGTGACGACGGAAAGATGTCCTGCTGTTGCAACCATGCTGTGACCTAAATCACCAATGAGTTGCTTACTCTTAACCCTATATAATACAATGGTGTTGCGTCATTGTGAAATAACCCTGTGCGCACAACAAAAGAAGATGCGTCCAGGTGGTCTAGAAAGTGGGACATGGTGTAGGCGGAGACTGTTGTTTGTGATAATGATTAGAATGAAACAGAAAGATTAGTTTGTGCTCAATCTGAGTGCAAAATTTTGTTGTTTTTTTATTTTTATAATATTTTTTATGACAGAAAAAATTGAATTTGCTGGGCCGAGTGAGAAATGACCAGCTTGGTTTTGTCTTCGTCGTCGTATATTAAAGAAGAGAGAGAGAGAGAGAGAGAGAGGGGAAACTATAGGGTTAGCACATATTTTTTGTGTCTAAGTCCTCTGTCACAAGGGACGGACGGACGTATAAATGTACGTCTGCAATTTGCCTTTTTCTGTGGAAGAAATAAGTCAGCTGCCAAGTCACTGCATTTGAACTGTAATGTTCTCGGGCTACATATTCTGCAAACGAAGCGCAAATCTTCGATGACTTTCAGATCTAATAGATTTCTTCTTCTTCTTTCTCTCTCTCCTCCTTCGCCGTCTTCTATCCTCCCCTCAGAGGGTCGCTCTCGCCGCCTTCTGCAAACGGAAATCTCTCTCGGGAAGGAAAAGAAATGGAGAGCATCACTCACGACTTGGAAAACGCACTTTGGATTCCCCTTTTCCTAATTAAGTCAACATATCAACTTCCTTTTCAGTGAGCAGAAGTGCATATATAGTGGGCGATTTGAAACTGCACCTTGCTACCGCAAAATGGCTTCCCAGTGAGATAAAAGAAGAATTGATTGGTAAACGTGTAAAGAAAAATCCTTTTGTCAATAATTGCTCACGTAGTGTAAGTTTTTTTTTTTTTGGAATTTAAAATAAAATGTCGGGTCTCGAAGGAAGCGAGAAAAAAGGAGAAATACGAAAAAGGAATTTTGAGATATGTATGGGAATTTGGAATTGTTAAAAAATGGCGACACGTGGTCAGCGTAGGAATTGGGCAAGGGGTCGAAGATGGAGTGAAAAAGATTAATAATAAAAACGACGGTAAGGGGAGAAAGGAAATGATTGCCTGCTGTTCTGCGTGCGTATGTATGTGGAGACTACACTGGTGCCCAGGGAGAATAACTCAGCAACGTTCACTTTGTCTACTGACATCTCAATTGACACGAGGGCATTTTGCAAGCGAATGCAGAGATATTTTATGCTTTCCTGTTGGCATTGGAGGGGAAATTTTTATACATGAGGGATACGCTCATGGTTTTACATCAAATGGGGAGAGCAAAAAAATGAAAAAAGAGTCTCGTGGATGATCGGAAGCGCGCCCGCACATTCTAAATAAGAATGAAGTATAGTGTTTCGAGTTAGTCTACATGTCATTTTGAAGAATGGCACCAATGTGTCAAGATAAGCGAGGTATAGATTAAGGGTGGAACGATGATTAAAACAAGGGAAAAAATGAAAATGAAAAAAAAAATGGTGGAAAAATACGAGAATCAACTTTACCGCAATAAGTGTCCTCGGCTGGGCGGCGCTCCATCCATCGTTGGCAAAAGTTTCTAGATTCAATTCAGATGGAGTTGAAACGTCGTTATCGGATTGATGGAGCGTCAAATTTCTTTTCTTTTGATGGTAAATAAGTTGTGCGGAATTGAGTTGCCATAGAAACTGTCTCTCGTTTTTTGCCACTTGGAAATTGAAGTTCTGTAATCCACGACTACACTTAGGTAAATGCTGCGTACACAACTTGAAACTGGGTAAAATTGACAATTCCGTTGACCTTTACTGTTAGTTGTTGGCAAACATTTGAATACCCCTCACCCTCACTTGTTTTTACTTTGTAAAAGGGAGGTGGTGGTTAAGAATCAGAAAACAAACGAGTGACCGATCCCTTCTTTTGTGCATGCCGTTTACATCATAAGCCTAAAGGTTTTTCTTTGTGATGTTGGGGTTAACAGAGCAATTACGTCACACCACCCTCTCCATCTCTGAGGTCCGAGTGACCCATTTTCCACAGAATGTCCACTTCTGTCACAAAAAAAAAAAGAAAAAAATCTCCCGCCAAGAGATTTATGACTTTAAGTAGGGGTGGAACTTGGAAGATTTGTTCTGTGAATTGCTTGCAATCATCTTCGGAGATGTATCTTAATTATCTCTGACTTTTTTCTACAGCATGATTCATTTTCTAATATTTAATGCTGCAGTATGAGAATTGATGGCTTCAATTGTCTTTGTCCTTTCACTTGCGCGATGACGTGTACATACCCTGGTAGTGGAAAATCCATTCTCCAAACTCTCAGCTTTTGCTTTAAATTATATAGCCCAGCTGAGACTTAATCCTGCTAAAAGCTTGTCAACGTTAAGATCGGTGCAAGATCATTTCTTTACTTCGATGGAAAATGTCTAATGCAGGCGTGAAAACAACTTGCATTCAGGGGATTAATCTGCTAATCTAACAACGTAATAAAACACCTGGACTGTGCTGCGCAAAAGGCGAGGTAAATGTACTTGGCATAATTCAGTGATATTCAATGACATACTGTAACTCACGTGGGTAATAAATTAGGAATCTAAAAGAACCTGTAAACTATGGAAGTTTATTTGGCCTAAAAATTCGACCTAAATCAGACGTTAGAAATAAATAAATTTGACCTAAAATATTTTGTAGGCTATACTGATTTAAAAAAATATATATACCCATAAATAAAAGACAGAAAGAAATGTAATGGTGATGGGAGATTGCACTGGGAATATAAATACTCGTATTGATCAGGGAGAGGCTTCTTTAATAGGCGTAGTCATATTAGTCAAAGAAATAGGCTATAAAATGCTAAGGGTAATTTGACCTCGCGACCTTAGTCCTATCGTAAAACTGTTACGCAACCATAAGTCAGCTCCCCCTCTGTCGAGGACTTGTCTTGCCCTTGCATCTTATCTAACCTCCTGCACCCTTCAAAACAAAGATCAGTGTGCTCACTGCTTTTGTGTTTGAACTTTGACTTTTTCACCTCGTGCGAATACCGTATTTGAGAGACAGCCTTCCATTGCAGCATTGGAAACTTACCTAGAAAGTGAAAAAAATGACAAAGATGAAATACAGCATTAATCATCTCAAGGTAGGCAAATAAATAACAAGATACAAACACGATTCGGTTGAGAAATGGGATTTTACGGGTTTGAAACGAAAGGTTGATTTCAATTTAAACATTTTCCTGATGAAAATTTATGTGTGGTATTGAATTAATTGAATTGATGAAACATTTTCTAAATGTCCACTTGCTCCAGTATCCGAGATTGGTTTTAAAAAATGAAAGAAAGACGAAGGCGAAGAGAAGGAAAAAATAAGAAAGAAAGAAAGAAATAAAGAAAGGATCAGAGGGGAAAAAAATCGATTTATGGTTGGTGTTGGCTCGTCGTAGCTGTGTCATTAACCATCCATCATCCCGAAATTCTGCCGAGGTCCAGACAGATAATCCTAGCTCGTGTCACTTAGGAATTAACTGAGAATCAGCTCGGGCAACGTACCAAGAGTGAAAGCGCGTCTTAGGTGAAACCTCTAGGGATCGTGTGCGCGGAAGACTCAAACAGAAAAAAAAGTCTTTGATACAATGAGAGAAAAAGTAACATTAATAATGCAATAGCTGCATGGGGTTGGCAATACCCATTGGAAAGGGAGGCTTTGTTTCATTGGTACAAGTGAGAAAGGGCAATGGATGGGGTGGAAAATTGCATTTTTGTTTGTGCCGAGATTTCGTAAATCCCCCTGTGCGCAGACGACTTGTAGTTTTTAAGGAAGTCGCCTTTTTATTTTGGATTCGTTTTTTTATTTTTGTTTTTTGCCAATTGGTGACTGGGATTAAGGAAGTCACCTTTATGAGATCGTGTTTATGTGTTTCCGTTTTCTTATCGACGAGTGCAATTTGATGAGTTGTATCTCGCTGTGGCAGTCCTACCAACACCACGGAGTAATCAATACGGGTTGAGGCCTTTCTTTTCATCTATTCTGCGTTTCCGTTGTCACCCCCTGCACGCTCGCCACTGAAAATTGAGGCGCACAATTCATTGCATTCCCATTGGTTGCCCGTTTGTTCGATTTTTACCGCCCTCTGATCCATACCAAAATGGTCGGCGTTTAGGAGACATTAGACGGGAGATGTAGAACCTGTTTCTCGTAATTTATTTTTAACTGGATATAATTTAATTTGAGTCGTGTGACTACTCGAGAAGCTCGTACGCATTAATATTTATTCAGCGTTCATCTAGCGGCGCAAGTTGGAGTGAGGTGTGGTCTGCTCGTAGCCGTGCCTCATTTTTAAATTGACCAATTACAAAATGGAAGAAAGGTAGACGAGTAAATTGACAGAAAAAAACATTTAGTGACTTAATCTAGGATCTGATTTCTTGTTTTGAAGCTGTTAATTACATTTCTGTATTAATTATTCACTCTAATTCTTCTGTGAACAACGTGCGCCCTATTTCATAGATTACTTCGTTTTTTGTGATCGCTTTTGCTCACTGACATCAGATGCCCTCTGGTTTTAGGTGAGAAAATTAAAGCGGATAGCAAAAATCTATCGGTTAAGCTTTTTTTGTGTGCAAAGTTTTAGTTTTTAACGAGGTTAGTCGGAACTTGTTTTTTGTTAAAATAAATAAATTTAGACATGTACGTAAATAATGTTGAATGACAAAACAAAAATTAAATTCCACGTTGATGAAGATATCAAATTTTGATATATTTATTAAGCCGCAATCCTTGACATATTTAACCATAAACCTCATTAAAAATAGCTTCAGTGCCTGGTAAACATAAAAAGTGTTCTTGTTTACTTAAAAGTTCAAAAGGTTAATTATTATTTAAAAGTTTTTCTAGTAACGAGGATAATCAGCAAGGAATTATCTTATTTTTCTTTCAATAATAAAATTAGTCTATATCTCAGTGTCCAGAGATAAGTTGGAGCCATGGGTCGTGGACCCCAGGGTCTACTACACCTATTTGTTGCCTCAGAGTTTATCTAAGGTGAAAACCCACATTAAAGTTGTGCTCGCATCAATGTGACAAATGGCTGTACACCATCCTTCCTTTCCTTCGTCTTGATTCTCTATGAATTTGGGGGTTTTAAGAGATAAGACAGGAGCCTGCAGCTTCTGTGTGCATGGAAGAGTTTGGGCTTTTCACTGTGTGCACTATAGTGAAAGGCTTAAATCTTTAAGCTGATTGTATAAGAATCTTCCTGAATGTGAAATATTTACGGGGCCTTGTCCGACGGCGGTCTAATGCATTATCGAAGCCGTGACCATTACGCTTATCACTTGGTGGTGTGTTCTTTATTCAAGCGCAAGCGAGAGGAAAACCATAAATCTTGGACAAGCTCCGGCACAGAGGAAATTATGGCGGTCGGCCAACGGTGCCACATACTGGCAACTTTTAGAACTAATGGCTCATTCTTTTCATTAATATTACTTCTTTTTTAAAAAAAATATTTTTTACGAGTTTAAAATATTTAGAATGTAACGTGAAACGTTAAATATCGAGTTTAAATTTTGAAATTTTTATTGTTTTTTTTATTTTTTCTGAAAAAAAATGAAAGTTTATGTTGAAAAAAGGTTATAAAGCTGCAGTAATGATGAAAAATAAAAGAAATAAACATAATAATTTTTCTGCCATGTTATTATATATTTAAAACTGTTATGACTATGGCTAATGTTGTGCCTTATCTCGAAACAAACATCCTTTACGCGATGATTATGGGCTGTGAAGATAATTCTTTTCTCTCCTTTTCTCTCTTTAATATCCACATGAAACCCAACTCAACTTAGCAAAATGGCGCGGAAACAGTATCAGCAAAACATTAAACGATGCGAATAAGACTTAGTGTCATATTCTATCTCTTAGCTCTTTAACCAAGAGGCAAAAAAGAAAAGTGAGCACACAAAAAAGGATTAAGTAATGGCACGAGTTTTCCGAATTCCATATATTATTTCCAAACCGTTATACAAACAAAAAATGTGTTTTTCAAAAAACACAAAACGGATTCAAACATAGAGGAAGGAAAAAATAAAGAAAAAGAAAATAACAAACAGAAACAGTTACTGGAAATGAATAATTATGTGTCATTCTATTTGCGTGAAATTGAGTTACAGGAATACCTGCTGCGCAATTTAATGGCTAATCATTTCTCAGTCACGAACTCATTTTTTAATGGATGTGGCCATTTACAAATTTACTCATACCGCAAACTCATATAGCGCAATATTTCGTCGGAGGCACGAGTGCGAGTTTGCACAAGAAAAGAAAACAAAGAATTTTTTTTTCTTACTATTATCAGAAATGAAATCATAAATCAAAAAAGAATAAAGAAAAAAAAAACCAATAATAATTATCGAGAGCTGTGTTTGAAAAGGGTACCTGATGGGTGATGCATTTGCAGCGCACCTGTTTGTGGCCAGTATTTTTCTGACAGCTGATATTTGGGAATATAAATCGGGAGGCGGGATCTGAACAGCTCATTAACTGCTATGAATTTCATTTTTTCCTAAACTTTAAATAATTATAATATATTAACGATAGTAAATTCGTAATTGGCTCTAATTAGAGTGTCTGTCGACACCGGAAAAAGTCATACTACTCTGCGTTTTGAGCGGAAAAGAGATAAGATTTCCGTGGGCAGATGGTCATCAGAGGGCCGTGACATTTTCAAACAGAGAGGCTTGGTCTGGAGTTTGAGTTTTGACCACCTGCAGAGCAACGAGTGAGAGGAAAACTAGGGATAGGAGAAAAAAGTTGAAACCCCTGCCCCTCTAAAACCTTGACCCACTCAAAGGGAGTGAAAAACGTGACTGAACTACAAGACGTATCTGGAAATGTGGTTTACATCTGACCGTGATTGTCTATAACGATAATAGCTAACGGCATCATTTCGCCTTTAATAAAAACAGTTGAATGAATTTTAAGTGTTGATTTGAGTTATTACTTGTTTTATCTAATTTAATGTGAATGTGTTTAAGATAAATTTAATTAGTGTTGATTCCTTGTTTACTTTTAATGTATGGGAGAATAAATTTTAATAATCTGGTAATAATTTTTTAAATGAGTCACAGCTTAAAGCTGATGCTCATATGACGTCACATTGAGCAGTTTTTTTGTTGCTTCTCTTTGCGTGGCAAGGGAACCGGCAACCGTTGGCAGCCATGATGAAAGAAAAATAAATGAACATTGATTCTTTCAAAATTGTAGTCAATTGAGGTTCGTAGATAATACATAAATTTTGACTTGAAATTTTGGAAAACGATACAATAGTGAACGGATGTTGTTTACATTGGTATTTTTAGGCATAATTAAATTAATTGCGGTACCCTTCGCGTGTTAGATCAAAGAGAATTGTGTAAATGGTTTTTAATACAGGGAAAAAATCCGCATTTTAATAATGCAAACACCAATAAATGAATTTTTCATGATTGCCGTGTCGTGCATTGAAACAACACTCATTAATTTAGCAGAGAGTACACTAAAACTACTACTAACTACCTTTTAGCTTAAATAACTTTTCATCGGAATGACTCCGAATTATTTAAAGCGAATTTTGCAAATGAGGTCATCGAACTCAGGTCTAAGCTCTTGGTTTTTAATTTGATACTCGGTGTTTTTTACTTTAATTTAAAATGTATGAATATAAATAGCAAAACTAATTAGTTATTTTGTTCTATTTGCAGGTAAGAAAAAGAAATTTTCCTTAATGGATTTGTTCGTGAAATTTTATAAACAGCAAAGGTGCAAGGTAAGTTTTATGGCTGTTTACAAACACATCGCACACTTCACATAATACACAATACATAACTCAATTCCATTAGTAATTAGCGTCAGGTGGCGTGACGAAAAGGTGTCACCCGAACTCATAGGATATGTGAAATCATAACGACAACATAATAGTTTTGTATGGGTCAAAAGTTTCGAGTTTAGCCATTGTGTTGCTAAATTCTGGTTGAGAAATTGTTTAATAACGGTTATAAAAGTCATCCGCACTCAAAACAAAACATTAATGAGAAGAGTATATGTAATTATAATTTTGTTTCTTACGTTACGTAATAGTATTAAGAGAATGGGTTTTTTATTTATTTTATAATTCTAATTACTACATTGTGGAAACATTTTTTTCGGTAAAGAACAATAATAAGACTGTGCCTTGATGAGTTGGGGTTACGGGCTGTAACTAAACGAGCTTTTGATGAAAGCAAAAAGTAAAAAAAAAATGTGGGCGTGATTGAAATCCTCTTCAGTGAAAGATAATAAGGGTGGGCTCTCCATAACCTTTTATCTTATCATCGGTGCAAATTCACCAAACGACGTGAGAGCCTCAAATCCCCTTTTCCCTTGTCTGATCAATTTCACATTTACACATTTCGAAAAGAAGAGTTTTAAATTTAAATTCTAATTTCAGCAGCCACTTACCACTTTTCCATTCATTTTTTTACTTTTATACTTTTTTAATCTGCGAAATTTCTGTTTTTGTTTGAAATTTATGAAATTTCTCCCATTTTTGCGATTTACGATCGTGCAGTTAGCTTGTAATCGTTGTTGGGTGTTGGCAACGCTTTGTGGCGTAGCTCTTAGCCTTGAAAGAGAGACGACTCTAAAGTGTGGCTTGGCTATTACGCAGTTGCGTATGGCCTTGTGTGCTGGAGGCTTATTTTCAACTTATAAGTTACGATCAGATTTGTGCTGGCGAGGAAGGAAAAGTCGTTTGCCACGGCGCACGAGTCCAAGTAGTTTGCGGAAACCGCTCCCTTCACCGGCCGCGCCGAGGGCTCCGCTCAGACGCCAGACAACACGCGCGTTGCTTCACCCGACAAATCGACAGCGCACGGGAATCTTTCAGATGCAAGAGCCCGTTACGAGTGGAAAGCAAATGTTGTAGAACCGCGCAGCTTCTTGTTCGAATAAAATCGCCTTTTCAATTTTGGCCGTAGAAAAACCATAATGCACGGCGATCCATAAATCCCCCTCTTACTTTATACCTAAGTTATGTTATGAAAACGATTTTGTTTACAGCTCCAAATGCGCTTTTATTTCGCCGCTGCTTCAGCAGTCACATTTCGTCTCGGGTTTTATAGAACCGGTCATAAAAGTGAATAATTTTCACGCATAAAAAATTACTGCTTACAGAAGTTAGCTAATGAATATCTGGACGATGTACAAAGGTGCAAAAAAAAAAAAAGTACTTTCTCGAGTCTGACCCTGAGGCTAGTGGCGTCTTGCGAGGCAAAAAATAAGAATTTGGTATTTATAATCCTGCTGCAGCGTTGCTGTGGGAGGGAAGCCCATCATTAGCTACACGAGGATGATTAAGTGTAATTCATGATTTGTTTCAGGGCTTATAGGCAAGCAAGAAACACGTTGATCTAATTACAACTTTTTTCTTACACTGTTATTACAATAAACAAAGAATTAGAGGGGATTTTTTATTTTCACATTTCTTTTTCACTTTTCTCTTTGACACTTCATCTTAAAACCATAGCAACAGTTTTATTTTGAAGAGGCTCAGGCTCAGCTCTTCAAAGCATGTAACTCAATAAGTGTGCGAGGCGACAAGTGCAGACTAAACACGAGTGCGTGCTCTCCACTTTACTTCTCACTAATGAATTACGGTATAAACGCTGCCTCATAATAACGGTTCCTCCTTCATCATCAAGAGAGCATGCTGCCTCACTTCCAAACTGATCGTTTTTATTATATCTTTTATCTTTTTACCCCTACTGCATATCTCGGTTAGCTCTTTTTCAGCTTTTTTAAGTGATGCATGGCTTTAAAAAAAATGAATTTTTGCTGCAGCGAAAAATTGAATATAATCTAATTTTTTTTTAACTTGAGAAAAAATGCGTTTAGGGGGGAAAATGAATGTGTAGTCGAAGCTCTTTGACTTGTTCGAGGGTTTCGTTGAAATTTAGTGCCTGTGTCTCCGATGCGGTTGTGTTGTTCTGTGTAATTAAACGAAACCATGGATGCCCTCGCTTGATGTTGGCTCAATTGAACGACGAGTGCTTAATTTCGAGCACAAAGCGCCATGGTAAGCGTCATCTTATTCACATCAACGAGGACCGCCATCATTGATCCGGGCATTAGACCGCGAGTGAACGAATGAAACGCTCCAAACCAAACCAACTCCACCATCTCTATCTCCCCGTCACAGCGCTTAAAAAAAAAAGAAGAGAAACTTCTGCCCTCAAGTCTTGGCCTTGCTGATAGCAGGGAGCATGCGCAGCATTAGCGTGCAGGGTCTGCTAAAAAAACATAACGTGAAAAATGCGTTTCCCAGTCTTTCTTTCTCATCCCCAACCCCTCCCAACTTGCTTTCACGATTCAAACCGACAAATGGAAATGAAGAAATTTTTTTTTTCCTTTTTTCTACTTTTTCTCCCTCCTCCTTCCTTCTGCTCGTCGCGGTTCCTTGATTTACGTTAATCCATTAATGGTAGTATTGATTTTTGCCTTAACTTCCCCAACGCAAATGTTCTCTGGCTGTATGATAGAAATGGAAAAAGGGGCTGGGTTTTAGCACAAGGGGAGACATCCCCATCCCCTCATCTACCTCCACAAGTTTATTAGTTTACATTACACCGCATGTCTAGATATATATATATATATATATGCATTAAGAAGAAAGACAATTTAAAAACTTTTTAACTCTTAACTTAATTCTTTTACGAAACAGCGCTGTCGTTGCTTTTAAAAAGCTTTTTTCCTACTTATGCATTCGGTCTTTGCTAATACGTGTCTGTTTCTGTTGTTCCTTGGATTTTCTTGGCTCTCGAGTAATAGTTTTAGTCTGTTTCAAAAGCACTTTGGGCACGTTTTATAAAACATTCTTTAAGCATATGACAACGAGAAAATGAACAAATATAAAACTAAAACTGTTCATGTTTATTGACATTTAATTTCACCTTTTTAAAAAAAAAAAAAACTTTGTGACGTCATTTGATGAGAGATTACAAATCAATTTCACTAGATTTTACTGATTGACTATATATAACTTTATAGAAGTCACCAAATTAATATTTTGTAGTTTTTTTTAATTTTTTCACTTGGGTGGAAAAATCTTTAAATGTAATCATTCTCTACATTTCTTAACGGTTTGTTATTCTTCGTAAAAGAAAAAAGACATTAACGTTCAAATATTGAATCATCATCTATGGCTGTGGTCATCCATCAAATGCCGCTAGCGTCCAGTATTAATCGTAATGGCCAAATGGGTTTAGTTTAGCCGCAATTCTCTTAATTGTTTCCTTGTTAGAAACACCGCCTTTTATGGGTGGACATTTTGCAGGTATATACGGTATATATATACGATTTGACCGTGGTGCACCGAAATCCCCCTCAGTGGGTCAGCCAAAAGAAATTGATGCCAAGTGAAAAAAAAATTGAACCCTATCAAAGATGGCCTCGCTACCCTACAGGCACATTCATGAATGTATAGGATAGAAGGAACGTCATCCTGGTGATCGATTTGGCTGCGTCATTTGCGCGTAGGAGTGAGCCGAAGGCATTTGCAGGGAGGATGTGGGTGAAGCAGAGTTTGTACTTTGAGCTCCATTACTTTGACTAGGGAATCGATTTTGTTGCACGTTCACGCGTGAATTATTTATAAAATTGCTTTTCTGTGAAAAGTTGTGTATCCCTCACTTGTTCCCAAAGGTTATGAAGGAAACAAGAGGCATGAGTGCACACTCACATGGAGAGATGTTTTTCTGCGGCTAAGGTTGCATGCTGCTAAAAAAAAGTAAAAACAAAAAAAATGTATGCGGCGAAATGTTAGTGGGGGTAAGAGTAAGAGAAAAAGTTTTGAAATTCAAAAGCATAAAAACAAGTCTGCTGGGATTTACATACAGAGATCCAGAGGAAGGGTGAGAAGGATTTGAAACTGGGTTCAAATCCCTGCTGTTTTCTTACGTGCCATTGCTATTGTATAGACAACAGGATGTGGGTGTATAATGACCAAGTGACAGGAAGACAGACCGGCCGTGGGTGGTTGGGTCAGTCGCCCCCTGCTAGCCTTAAGTCTCCAGTCGCTAATTGTGATGCAACGACTTCCCACAGCCCTTAGCTAAGAATTTTCTAGGGTGCTGTCCTTTTGTCACTGCTGAATCGAAGAAGCACGGAGGGGAGCTTGACCTACTCTTCACGAGTAAAATTACTGAATTAAATGTTTCTTGTTTTAAATTATTCTGAAAGCGCTTCTGGTTTTTAATTTACATTAATCATCGAGCCAAATGTTACACTTGTTAAATTACATAACACAGAAATGTATTCTCGTGTAAAATGTCATTTTAAATGCGAAAACATGACATTTAATGGGCGAAATGTGGTGCCCTTTGTACATAGAAAGGGGGGAAACCCTGGTGGCGAAACCTCGAACTAGTGGCTTCAGCCTGTTTTCACTAGGTTCGCTGCGAGCGCGTCAACCAATCGACAATGAGTTGTGGTTTATCCCTCTCACCAATTGGCTTGCAAATGGCCCTATTGAAGGACCCCAACACTTAGCAATTTCATTGGCTGTTAATTTTTACGAGATAACTTTAAAAAAAAAACTTAAAACACTCGAGCTTTAAAATATTAATAATAAATAGATAAATCTCAAGCTTAATTTATTTATTCCTCCCAGTAGTGATTGAAATCATTAAAACTTAAAAACATTTGTTACATAAAAACACTTAAAACTCATTGGTCTCAATCTAACAAAGGATGGTGGTCTGAAAGGTGATACAAAATAGGCCTCCTGCCGGACCCCATAAATTATCTCGGGCTCTTAATGAGAAAGTCATGTAACATCGCCCTAGGTGGTCTGCACAGCCCTTTATTCTAGACTAGATCCAGCAGCGGTGAAGTCAGGAATCCACCTCTAATTTTCTCGGCTGGCCCTCAAACATTCGCGAGCCCGGCTTAGGTCAGTGTGGGGGATCAGCGTCCGACATGGTAGCCATGGCATGCGGAGACAACATCTCACAGCTCGTTATTATCAGGGCTGCGCAGTGGTTCCTTCTCACACGAGAGGACATCATCTCTTCGGAGACAAGTCATAATTTAGAAGAAGGAGCTGGAGGCGAAATGCTGCAGCCGCCCACTGCCTTAATATCTTCGGGCGCAGAGGGATGCTGGTGTTGTGGGATTTATATGTATAGCTCGCCTTTAACCTGACCCTAATTTGCTGGCATCTCGCCTGGCAATGCGGTAGATTAATCGACGACGACAAATCTTTTCTTATTGTTCCTTGATTCCCGGTTGGGTTTCTTAACCACTGCGTAGACCTCCAAGTTTCTTGCGGATTTTTTAATTTTTTTTTCCTTCGGACTAGCAACAGACCAAACAGTGTAAAAAAAAAAAAAGTGGAGTTGAAAAGAAAAGAGAGAAATGAGAAAAAAGTAATTAAGACATTAAATCATTTTGAATGGTGTAAAGAGTGGATGGAAGGTTGTTATTTAAGTGTGCGGTGCGCTCAAGCTTCGTTTCACGGTGTGTGCTCTCTTCAATGAACCTAATCTCGGGAATTGCACTAGGAAGCTAGCGGTGCCATTGACAGCCCTTTTCTCCTGCACGCCGTTGAAAATTACAGCTCATTCCCTGCCCCTTTCTCTACATCGATGCCGAGGAGAACGATTGTTTTTAAGTGCTCTTTTATACTTCTTATTACACTCGCTTCAACTCTGTCCACTTGCCTATTTTTTGAAATTGCTAGCAAATTGTCGGACGATAGAACCCAAGCACCCAAAAATAAGGTTAATGCTTCTTCCGTTTATGTACATCCGGACACGGCTTAGTTATTACATATTTTATATAAGGGGCAAACACGATATGATGCACGCATATATTTAAGAGAAAACATTATCCACGGCTTGCAACATGCGTGAAATTATAAAGTGTAGCATCGGACATTTGCGACACATTTCTGTCAAGGTGTTTGAACAAACACAACGGATGAGAAAAGACCTGTAGTTAAAAGACTAATAGCTCTGGTGGATGTATATTAAATTCACAAGTTGTTATACACGTGTATAGTAACTCGGGTTAAGAAGAGCAGTTCTCCTTGAAACATTAACTTAATTTATTAGTGAACGGCTTTTCACGCTTTTGGGTGCAAGTACCTTCGCAACTTGTTTACCTTTGGAAAATAGCACTTATAACTTATATTTCCGTGGTGTGGCTACCTGTGTTCGTACGTGTATAGGACATAATTTAATTTAATGGGGGTTGTAGTGGTAATTAGTACTAGATAAAAGTCACAGCGGGCACTTGATCTGCTGCCTCAAAAATTATGAATGTTTCTTGGACATAAATTGCACCAGCAGCCTTCAAGGCAAGTGAAATGGGACGCAGCGTTTTAAGCTTGCAAGGAAAAATTATTGACTAGCAGCAAACAGTAATGTAATTTACATTGTAACCCCGACCTTTCTAAGCACTCTACAAAGTGCTGATTATTAATGTGCCGTTCCGTAATTGAGCATATCTTCAAATTACGTAATAACACACGAAATGGAATAATAAAAAAAAAGATTTTCTCTGAAAAAATGTCGGAAAAGTGCATGGTGGCGAGAGTGGAGACGACTAAGTGATGTTTAATGGTACCAAGGTCAACCTGGATCCTAGTCGCTTGGGTTACTTGCATTTCCCCCACACCTACTCAGCCAACAAATATAATTAGGTGGCGGCAACATCTCGCGCACCTGAGTATGTGGGAAAATGAAGCTGGCAGTTTGAGCTCGAGGCGGAGCCGTGGCATCAGAGGTGGAGGGAGATGCCATCACGTGGGCGCGCGAGAGTGGAATCTTCAGCTCGGCTCTCAAGTCGCTGATGGATGATTGCACCTAAGGCTCATCCATTTGCTTGGCGCTGCGCTGTCACCGTCCGCAATCGAGATAAGTAGGGGGTTAGGAAACATGGGGGTCTTTGGCAGTGAAAGATGGGCACGATAAACTGGAATAATGCATCTTGCGCACGCCGGCTTCAAACTTAGGCTTATGGGTTCCGCGACGGTCAACGCCGGGTTAACGAATCGAATTTTTGCTGAGGCAAACAGCCCACGCCTACTAGATGAGGTGGACTGACTCGAGGCGCAACACTCACTTCATCTTTCAACTTCGATCGCAGCATCACAAACTCCCGGGATATTTTTTTCATCAATGTTTGAAACAAATTTACGACAATTTCAAACAAAAAAAAACCACTCATTTTTTTTTTTACAAGGGGATTAGAATAAGATTACACTTACCCGTACATTTTTCCGAGCTCTATCCCATCTGGTAGTTTATAAAAACTGTAACAGAACACAAGGGAAAGCTAAGGCAAAAAGATGGCAACGTCACGTGATGGTCGTTTATTGAATAGAAGGCCCCTTCTGGTGCCATTTCCATTGGTGCTTGGGATCTTGTTCTGTGTGAGGGGGGTTCCCTCACCTAAACATTCGCAACCCTCATCCTGAATTTCAATAGCCAAGTCCCCTCCTCCACTCGCAAAATGGACACCTTACTGTAACACTCCCAAAATCCCGACATTTTTCTCTCTTGAGACGTGCAGCAAGGTTTCGAAAAGTTGAAAGATAAAAAAACGAGAGAAAAAGAATCACCTGCGAAGATAGGATCGTTAAGAGAATATTAATCAGTAAAAAAGTGAAAGGCATATAAAAAATACACGCAGTAGGACATAACTCAAACTGGCAAAGGAAGCAAGAAATCAAACTGTAAAATATATCATTTGAAAAATGCTTTGTGACGGATTAATAAATAAAAAAGTGGTAACATTATACATTGGTAATAGAAAATTAAAGCTACAGTTATAAAAAAAAAAAAACGTAAAAAGTGGGAGAAAAAGTTTACAGTTGAAAACCACAGTATGAATGAATTTTTTTGGTGAAATGTGAATTTAATTCAAAGAAATAAACCGGAAACCAAAGGGTTTGCGCCCATTAATTCATCACAAAGTGAAACCTTTTATTGAAAAATGAATTGCTTCTCTGTATTCTACCAATGATTTCCTGTTTCTAATGAAAATGGACTAAGTAAAAGCCACCAAGCATGAAAGCCCGCTGCGGAGGAAGTTGCGGAGAAAGAGAGAAAGACGCTTTTCTCTTTGCTTGTGCAAATGTTTCGTTTTCTTGGCTTTGCGCCAATTCAACTCGAGCAAACGATTATTTACTCAGGGTCGAAACGCACTCCACGTCCACACCCTTATCAATAATGCCATGCGAAAGAAAGAAAGAAAGAAGAGAAAAAAGAAAGAGAAAGAGAAAGAAAGAAAAAAAAATCAAGTCGTGTTATCAAAGTGGACGGGAAGATCCCCATTAGGGTCTCTGACGAGCTGGAAAAAAGAGCTACAAATATAGAGGGACAACTTACAGCTGCACTAACAAAACACACATATAGCAGACAGTGAGTAACACCAAAATAAAAAAAATAAGCTTTAAATGTGGTAAAACAAAAAAGAAAAACTCTTGTACCTGATCACCTGCCAACCTGAAATAAACTCAAGTGTTCAATAATTACATTTAAAAAACGAGAAAGAAATATAAAATGTTTGTTTTGATGGATATGTTTACAATCTGTTGAAAATTGAGTTAGTTTTTGCTCGATCCTCGCCCCTCTTTTTTAATTTTAATTTTGTTTTCTTTGTGGGGGTTTTCCGTAATGGCGGCTGTGGCTCCTCCTCTTTTTCCTCTGTTGATGAAAAATGCTTCTTCATTTTTCTCAGTTACTCCTGCAAAGAAATGAAGAAAATTGTTTGGAAAAATAAAAATTGATTGCTGGGAAAGTTCTAATGTTGTGGATATGAATTTAATATTCGAAAGTGAATGAGAAAAGTGGTGAGAAGGTAGTTTGAATCTCTGTTGGCCGCCATTGTGAGCCAATAGAGGTTATTTCTCCCCCAACTGGCAACCGGAGAGCCGTCGACGTCGACGACCCCGTCGACATGTGAGTTCTATTGGACTAGAGTTTCGATTGGTTGAGTGGTCAGAGGTTCACAATTAGCGAACGGTTTACTGTTTTTAGACGAGCACAAAGGGGAGATTAAAATGATAATGGGTAGTGATGAAAATAGAATAAAGTGCGTTAATTTATGTGCAGTTTGTGAGTTGAAACCTTTTTTAAAATTTTGTTGCTATGAGTTTTTCATTTTCTGGAAAAGTTTGGTGTGAATGACTCAAGAAGTATTTAAAAAATTCGTTGATAATTACAAATGGTAAATGGTCTAATTATCGGCACAATTAGATGGTTCTGTTAAAACACATTTAGGAGAATGTAATTAGTTAAAAGAAAATAGCATTTCATCCTGTCACATCATAAATTCCGCCACAAATAGATAACATACCTAGGTTAGATTTACGAGCTCACAATATTACACAACTGTTAGAGTAGAGATAAATAGAATTGTTTTTAAATAATAATTTCTCACTTTAAAACCTGAAAAATGATAGGGCTAGAATAAGAATTCACAATTTATTTTTAAAAGTTGTAGAAAAATGTGTGACAACTGCACGAAAGCGTAAAACACGAACAGTAAAGCAGAGATGATACTGAGTCAGCGTTTAATTGGAAATTGTGTAATTAAAAAACATTAGGAGATTTCCCGCAATGATTAAAATCCATTATTTTAATTTTAATTTAATCAACTAATCGGATTTTAATCTAGCTCTGAAACCCCCTTAGTGCATCTACAATGGTTAAATAGAATATATTGGATTGTACAATTGAAAAAGTATGCATTTATTATCTTCCGCGCATATTTGCAGTAAATTTTTACCATCGCAAACAAAATAAATTAGATAGTGGGTATCCAAAACAATTTGAGTAATGAAATGTTTACCTAAGGAGATAAGATCAAATTGTGCTACTGAATACTTAAATACATAATGAGAGCAACGTTTATTTAATAACTGCAAATGGATGTTTGTCACAGCAAAAATAAATATCATTATATTTATTTTTAGCTTTTTTCAAGGTGAAAACTCTTTAGATCGTTTAATATTTATACATATAAAACGTTATTCAATGTTTCTATATGTAATGAATATCTATTGACAATTTTATAAAAAAATTGAAGAACGCAGATAATAACTTGTACTTTATAAAGCCTAAAATGATGAATAATTATAGCTTAATATTTACATTTTATACACCTAGGTGTAAAAGAGAATTGAATATGATGGTTAGATAAATTATACTGTTTTTTCGTGCGGAAATGTTTTTGAGTAAAATATCCGCATTAACGCATTATTGTATTATGTTACTATATATATACGGATATTTCAGTAAAATATATTTTATGTTGCTGAATACTCTACACATTTTTAGTGACTAAAATTAGTCTTAATTACACTCAAGTCAAGCTTACGCTTAGTCATAGTCTTATGTAATTTTTGAAAATAAAATTTTAACACATTTCAACTTATATCAACCACTAGGTTAAACGGGTAATCATTCAGAGCCAAAATATTTAAAAAAGTAAACTAAAGATGTACGGTATGTTTATGACTTATGAATAAGTTGAAATTTATCAAGAGTAGTGACTACTTTCACTTCATTTGTGTGAGAAATGCGAACATTGTCTTGAACAACACACATTTTCTGGATAAGATTCTGCATTTTACATTGAAAACAAGGTTATAATTTTCCAGTTTGTGAAAAAGATAAAATAACGAAAATAATAAAAGCCTTTCTAACCAGTATTTTTCACGGATTCGCGAATGCGTAAAATTAATTAATCTCCATGTACTTATCAAATAAATTATTTTTAAAACGCCAGAGATAATATACATGGCAGCGTATGATTAAGAGTTGGTAGAGACACCTACTGAAAAGTGTCACCACCAAATTATATTTCCGTCCTATAAATAGATAATATGCTTTTAGCGTGCATACAGTATGTAAAGTTAATTTATCACAGGTTTACAAATCCTGCCTCCAATCACTAATCAACAACCTGCGAACAATAAATTACTCTTAAAAAACTTCAAAACATTTTGTTGTTTGTATTGACTTTTTTGTTAAATTTTCAAGGATTGTCCTTTGACCTCAATTTACAAACTATATATAGTTACTAGCTGTTCACCCGTGCTACGCTACGGGATACAGTAGCTTGTTTTTTTTGGGGGTTTTTAATTGTGTTGTTTACAATAGCTTTTTTTTTTTTATTTTTTTTTTTTTTATTATTTATTTATTTATGTTGTTTTCAGTGGTTAGGTTTAGATCCCGTTCTGGCTTTCATTTTGATCCCGTCCACTTTCATTCTGTTGTGTTTTTTTTTTTGGGGTTTTTTTTTGGTTCCTGTCCCGGCCTTCATTTTGTTCCCGTCCCGGGTGCGCTATTATTCGCTCCGCTCATACGGATGTTGCCAGTGTTTGCCACCATGCCATGCACCCAAAAATGCCTAAATAGTAACCCTAAATGGGTTTGTTTGCGAGGCTATTGCACATTGTTGCCTGGCATGTTGTTGTAGCGAAAATGTTGTTATA